>CAAKHB010007102.1:98329-111744 GCA_901007665.1 Aeoliscus strigatus
CAGCAGTAGCTCTTCTGTGCAGCTGTAAATACTGCCAAAACACCCATTGTATTTTGCAATGCACGATGTTCTTTAACCCATAAGGACCCACGGTGACACAGATGTCTCATGCCCTGTTAACGTTCTGGATGGTTCCATGTTGAATGAAGCTGAATCCTTGCTTTTCACTCATGAAGTCCCAGAGTAACAGCTATAGCACGTTTATGATGTGCTAGTGGGGTGATCACGTGATTCCATACCAACCTTTATTGAAATTTGCATTTGGAAAAAAAGCTAACTAGCTAACTTGTATCTAGCTCCTTCTGAGTCGAAATCAGGAGAGGACCATGTCAGTACCAGTACCACATGTGCTTCCCAAAACGGGAACTGGTTTTGATCGTAGCGCGCATGCGCCAACAATGCAAGTAATGTAAATAAGTTGATATTAATTCGTTTGTTTTGGTGGGGTGGCGACGATTCCAATACTTTTTATTCTTTGCCTCTTAACGTAACATTAAAAATGATTTTTTAAAAGGGATTACAAAGTGGTTCTCTGTGGAACAACCAGGTTTGCTTCTCATGTATTTTTGGAATTAATCAGTGCAGAACTGATCTTGGTTTAATGAACATATAATTTGCACCATATATGTTATAAATAAATATTAAACTTTGTATTTCATTTTTTACGTTCACGTTTCAATACATCCAGCTGTTTGTCAACAGATTTAATCAGTTTTTCATCCAATACCAAACAATTCTCCAGCAATAGTCAAGAGGTTTTTAGAAAACGAGAAATCAAGACCAATGCATTTACCCCCTATCGGCGAATCGGAAGCTCACTTCAGCTTCGTCCGAAGCACCGTCTGTTACTGCAAAATCCATCCGCTGAGAAGTGTAGTCTGAAAACATTTTTTTTTCCATTTTACCGGCTGTCGAAATATAACCTTAAGTATACGAGATTTTGAATACAATATAGTTTGAAGCATTATTATTATTATTATAGTAAATATAGACTGCGTTGGTAAAGAAAGGGAGCATTAAGTTCATCGGTGAAAGTAGTCCGGCTGCATAAAGGCAATTGACGTCGCCATCAGCGATCTTTCCAGTCGCATGCTGAAGTTGTGAACGGATCATGTCTAGCGATTCTGCTGATTACAACAGGTAAAAAATAAATACATTTCGTGGTTTTGTTTTCAAAATACAGTATGTGTACGCCAGCCGAAGCATGCCATCTCGTTATTTATGCTGTATGCCGTTGACTTTAATCTTAAAAACCGCCTAGGCCTCAGCCGATTGCAGGCGGTTAGCGGTTAGCTTTGTGACGTTAGCTGCTGCACCTCGGTGCCAAATTGTCTTTGTAGGTCTTGTCAGATGACCGTGCTTTTTATGTACAATATCACATGTTGTTTGGGTTATTGTCGTTTGCCGTCGGTTATGAGTGGTTATCAGAGCCAGTCGCTCCTTGGGTTAACCTGTAGCCCGGCCTACGTCTCATGCAGCAGGAATCACCACTGGCAGCACAGGCCCAAGTGTCCGACATATTGCTAACCATGAGCTCCATACTGAGCCCCCGCCTTACTTGTGACTTTGTCGTTTTTGCCGTACCGGTTGACTTTTAAACCAGTGTCCGTGTACGCTGGGCTGAATTCTTAGACGTTACACAAGTGACAAGTTTCCCCCGAACGGTTGGAGGTTTCTGCCCGTGGAACTTGACACGTGCGCCCCGCGAAGCCTCCGACAATGTAACGCGATCCACTGGGCGTTACCTGCTCCGCTTACGTCCGTTTGGTTTATTCTGTACTCGAATTGAGCGGTTCTTGGATTTCAGTTTGAATCTGTCCACTGTGTCTTAACAGCTCAAGAGACAGAGACCATGGGGGGCCAGATGGAATGGAGCCTGATGGCGTCATCGAGGTAAAATCTACCAGGGTGACTTCTCTAGCTGATAATGGGAGCTATGGACTTTGGTTGGCTCATACCTGCTTTTTTTTTTTTTTAGAGCAACTGGAACGAGATCACAGACAATTTCGATGATATGAACCTGAAGGAGACCCTTCTCAGGGGAATATATGCATACGGTTTTGAGAAGCCATCTGCAATTCAACAGCGGGCCATAATTCCTTGCATCAAAGGTACAGTAGCAAAATTGGCTTAGCTGAAAAACCTTTTATTCTTTGTTCTGTTTGAGTGAGATGATGCTCTACCATCTTTCGGGACTTACCCAATACTGGGGATACTTTTCTTAGACTGATCACTCAATATGTCATCCCTACACTGTTGTTCACGTGGATGTTTGCCTGCACAGTGGGACCCGCTTGGTCTAATTAGTTACGCTTTTCTACAGTAGCTGTTTCGGTGGAATGTCTGCTCTTACTACCTAATCTTTCCTTTGCATCAGGCTATGATGTCATTGCTCAAGCCCAGTCAGGCACTGGCAAGACGGCCACGTTTGCCATCTCTATCTTGCAGCAGCTGGACATAGAACAGAAGGAGACTCAGGCTCTGGTGTTGGCTCCCACTAGAGAGCTGGCTCAGCAGGTATGCTGTTCCTGAGGTCACGAATACCTCAGTGTCTCAGAGCTATGCAGCATATTGAGGACACTGATTCAAGTGCTAAGGTACCCCTTTTCAAAACTTTGTCAAAATTCTCAAAATGTGAAAGTATCGCCAAGTATGATTGGTGTAGTCTCTATCCATGGCTGCATTGGTCTAAAAGGTGATCTGGCATAACTGTGGTTTGAACTACTAAAACTTGTTGCTGTGGAAAACTGGGTGAAATGATGGCATACCATCTTTCGGGACTGACTCTTGAAGTGGAGAGTTCTTATGTAAACACTGATCACTCAGTTTTTCTACATGTTGTGTAAATGTCCTGTTGCGCTGTCGACTTAGTAACATCGAACCGTTTGCTGTTCTTATCTGTCCTCCAACAGATCCAGAAAGTAATTCTAGCCTTGGGCGACTACATGGGGGCAACTTGCCATGCCTGCATTGGAGGGACCAATCTTCGTAGTGAAATACAGAAGCTCCAGGCTGAGGCTCCTCACATAGTTGTAGGCACACCAGGTCGGGTGTACGATATGCTTAACCGGAGACATCTGTGTAAGTATCTGTGCAACAGAGAATCTAAATTAGTGAATTTGAACTCTTGAGGAATATATGTTCATGCCTTCGCAGCCCCAAAATGGATCAAGATGTTTGTTCTGGATGAAGCTGACGAGATGTTGAGTCGAGGTTTCAAGGATCAGATCTACGAAATTTTCCAGAAACTGAGCACAAACATTCAGGTATTTTCCAGAGACGAGCACAGCTCCAGCGTTAGACGATAATGCTCTTCTGCATTAACAGAAGTCTGCTATAATTGTGTGACTCAGATTTCTGTGTCATGCAATAATGCTAGTAGATTATTACGCAGAAGGAGAGAAGGCAACACTGAGCTGAAAATGAGATGTGGTCGAACCTCTTTCTTAATGTTCGTTGGCCTCTGTCTCAAGGCTCAGTGCCACATTTGTCTGCGTGCAAATGATGTATTTATTTTTCACAGCTGGCGCCTGAGGTGACTTGTAACTCTTGCTGCAGGTTGTTCTGCTCTCTGCCACCATGCCAGCAGATGTGCTGGAGGTGACTAAGAAGTTCATGCGAGAACCCATTCGCATTTTGGTGAAGAAAGAGGAGCTTACCCTCGAGGGTATCAAGCAGTTCTATATAAATGTGGAGCGAGAGGTGAGAAACAAATTCTTGAATACCAGCAGCAACATTCCTGTGAGCTCACGCTCGTGTAAATCCTGCTTCCTTTGAATGTGAACGGTCCTTCTCACTAAAGCACCCTGCTGAAACTGCAGGAGCAAAGCCTCACGGGTTTGGCTCATGTGGCTGTGTAAGCACGGGTACACCAGGGAAGGAGATTAAAGCACAGTCTCTGAAATGAGGCTTGGAGGGACCTCTTTCTGAATGTCCAGTGTCCTTTGTCTCAAGATCCTGTGTTACATGTGCTGCACTTCCTTCAGGGATGTCGTTTATTTAAAATGATCAGACACAGCCAGACTCAAGCATGTCTGAAGATAAAGAACACAATTTACACAAACACCAAAACGACAAAACGCGTCTCAAACACCAGAAATGAATGTGCTTGTTAGTTAATTTGCGCACTGACATCAAACCATTGTGGAGTTGACTGACCTGATGTCTTTCATGCCTCAGGAGTGGAAGCTGGACACTCTGTGTGACCTCTATGAAACTCTGACCATCACCCAGGCTGTGATCTTTCTCAACACCAGAAGAAAAGTCGACTGGTTGACCGAAAAGATGCATGCTAGAGACTTCACTGTGTCTGCTCTGGTACGATCCGGTGTCTGTGCTGTTGGATCAATCTGCCATCTTGGCTGCGCTGAACTCAAACGTTTCCTCCTCGACAGCATGGTGACATGGACCAGAAGGAGCGTGATGTGATCATGAGGGAGTTCAGGTCTGGCTCCAGCAGGGTGCTGATCACCACTGATCTGCTGGTGAGTATGAGGCGATGTTGTACATTCCAAACCCAAAATGTTTAAAATCCTGTAACAGTCCTGAAATGACCTCACAGCTTAAACTTTTGGGAGATGAAGGCTCGATCTCCACAATGGATTCCTCTGACATGGGAATCTGTTACTTTTACTCGAGCGACATTTTGTTCCAGAACCTTTTTATAATAAATTAAACTGCAGTCTCCCCCCCCCCACACACCTGTAGGCTCGTGGAATTGACGTACAGCAGGTTTCTCTGGTCATTAACTATGACCTTCCTACAAACCGAGAGAACTACATTCATAGGCAAGTAGAATCACTCATTCATTTCAGCTATTTCCCCTGGTCGTCGTCTTAATGATCATCTCTCTCCAGAATTGGCCGTGGTGGCCGTTTTGGCAGAAAAGGAGTTGCTATCAACTTTGTCACTGAAGAGGACAAGAGGATTCTTCGCGACATCGAGACCTTTTACAATACAACAGTGGAGGAGATGCCCATGAATGTGGCGGATCTGATTTGAGCCGGAGGTTTTTTTTTTTCTTGCGCAGTGATAGCGATCGTCCACTTGCATTGTGCTTTATATTATTCGAGGGGGGAGAAAAACCTATTAATGCTAAAACCTTGGATCAGAATTTTGGTATGTGTTAAAAGCGAGGTGACTTCTATGGTTGTCCCTCTTGGACAGTTGTAGGTTCTAACCTCAACAGCTGGCTGGTTGGAGCTCTGAAGCCATGGGGTCTGTAAACGTTCTGGTCCTTATCAGGTATTTCTTTCCATTTTCAATTGAGATGCATATATTAGATGTTCTCCATCATTTAGTAACCTACTTGTGGACTAAAAGGTATAAGTGCTGTATAAAGTCTGCAAATTATGTTATGCTAACATATGTGCGATGTTCCGTGGGCCTGCTTCATAGAGGCATTTGTCATGTTATACTGTATACTCACTTGCTTTTATCTTTTGTGAATGTGTTTATTTAAATGTTTCTTGTTTATTTTCTCATTTACTCAGACTTCCTCACTGGTTAGCGATAGTCTAACATGCTGTTTTACCTTAACTAGAATATATTACCATTTACCCACTCACTTTCAGATTTCCTCCTCCCTGAAATTGTATGAATGTCTTAAACTGAAATTGCTGTAATTAAACGGTCTGTTCTGGATCAATGGGTTTGCTGTGGTTTATACATCGCATTTCATGCACATGGAACTGGTGTTCTTGGAGCCGGTTGATGATCTTAAACAGTGTCTACAGGACACTGTCCATGTTCCCTTGTTTACAATAGTCATCTTGGTGTCTTATGTTCATACGCCATGTCTTATTTTCCATTTCTGTGAATACACTGGAGCGCCACTTACAGACCTGGCAAATGTTTTTAGTGGTTTTCCATGGACACAAATTTCCTGCTTTTGTCTGGTTCAGTCAAGTGACCCTGTGATTTTTTTTTTTTTTTTTGTAATCTGATTCCTGTGAGTGTCTGCTGTTGAGACTAGATTCCATTCAAAAATCCCAAATCACACTGCCTCTGTATACTGTACAGTCTGCAGCATAAATGGTCCTTGGACCTCAATCAGGTGAGGAAATCTGCTTTAAAAACAAAAGGAAAATATGGAGTGTTGTAGAAAATTATGGATTTAATCTGGAGTCAGCACAACGGGGGTCCTTCATAGGAAGTGAAGTTAGTGAAATCTCAGTTTAATTGTGAAATGATGAACTGCAGAATGTTCCTAATTTCAGCGTCCCTAATAAACTGAAATCAACATTCAGTTTGAGTTTATGAATGAGTAAAAGTGTTGATTTCTGACAGTCTAAGTGGGAATAGAATTGCAAAATCAGCTTTCTGACATTTCGGGATGATAAACTCTGGATTTTCACTAGATTAAACCTGCCTTCTGGAACGGGGCCCAGATGAAGGGCACAAGTTACCATGGGGATTTAAGCTGCACACCGGTAGTCTGGTCAGAGCCAGCTTAGTTTGTTCGCTGGGTCAGTCAGCAGTCACTCTCATCAGGTCCTTCTTTTATTGGTTCATTCTGTACAATTAAATGGCATCAAATTCTATTTTCCTCTTCACCCTTATTTATTCTTTCTTGTGTGTGTGTATGTGTTTGTGTTTACATCCATTTAATGTAAATGGATATGACAAAAAAATACTTTTACTGGCAATGTTTGTCCAGGGTTTATGATGAAATTGTCTCTTCACCAGCAGCCTGTGTTAATTGCTCAGCTGTTGGTTGAGGAGTTGCGTGTTGTCCTTCGACACCAGCGGCTGTCGGAAGAAGAGGTGCTTGTTTTGAAAAGGAAAAGGAATGGTGTGAACCTCCCCCGTTAATGTGTTTCCCTGGAAAGAGCAGCTGTTTGGAGAACAACTAATCCAGGCAGCGTCATGTTCCCAGGCGACCTGCCGAATATAAACGTTCAGAGAATGTATCACCAGCTGATGTGAAGCGAGGAGAAGGTGACACTTACATAACCTTTACTAACACTTGAGAAAAGGATTTGATTACTTAAACACATGATTTAGTGGACAATAGGAGAACACAACTACACTAGATGAGCAGATGTATTAAAGTGGCAAATCACCATGAGTTGTAACTGGACATTTAAAAGGATCAGACTCAGTGGTCAGTGTGATGTTTGACCAGACACACCCGCCACTGTCTGGTATTTCTGGTTTATCACGTCCGGTAGTAAACACATCAAAGAAAACACGGCAAGTGATGTTCTGCTCCACACACTAATGTGTTTGTGTTGCAGAGAGTGGTGTCTGCACTTGTGAGTAATTCGATTCCCTTCTATGTGTATGTGTCCTGTGCCTTCTACAGGTACATCAAAAAAACAAGAGCCAAAGCTACTGCAGAAACAACCTGATTGAAGTAATATTTTAACATTCAGATTTAACATTCAAGCAGAGAACAATGAACAGAACAGAGAATTGAATGTGGAAATTGAGAAGGTTTTCAGGGTGGATTTGACAGATGTGGACAGATGTTGACAGATGGTGATCTCTGACAGAAGCTAGTGTAAGTTTGTCTGGTCAGTGGAGAATCACCCATATGCAAACACGACAAAAAAGAAAATATGTTTCAAACATTAATGTTAAATGGTAATAAAAATATTTTCACTCAGGATGGTGTGTGATGGTTGTGTGTCCTTCATGTGGCCCTGCGATGAGCTGGTGACTCGACCCCACCGCCCGCCGACCGTGACAGGAACAAGCAGAAGATGATGAATGAATGAATGTCTTTAACTTTAACTCTGGACTCACGTTGACTATTGTTTGACAGTGTATTTAAATGTATGTGCATCAATCTGAACATGGTTTACAGTCCCTAATGCCGCCCTTGTTGGGTCATCGTTCCACAGCCGGGAGACTTTTTCTGTTTCCTTGTAACATACTGATACTTCGTCACTCCATCAGTACCGTGGGTTGTTCTGTGCACTACTGCCTGCGTGCAACATGTGGCCATGTGTTAAGTTTAGCCGTGCAAAGAGACATTTAACTACAAAAATACAACTTTTGAACAAATCCGTCACTGACAGACCGGAGACTTTATTTCATTAAAAAACACAAGGTACATAAAAAAGGCTCAACAGTGAAGTTCTTTGATACCACACACATCCACCATTACATCATTACGCTCGGCAAAGGAACTGTTTTCAGTGACACGTCTGTTCTACAGTTTACTGCTCTGTGTGGAATTTTACACTGGATGACATGCAGTTATTTTTACATCTGAGACATCACTGACCTGTATGTGTGTACTCACAGCAAAAGGAACACTGATAACTGCTGTCATCATGAAACCGTCGTCTGACCCCCATCATGACGATAAACGTTGTAATTTAAAAATGTTTGTATTAACTGAGGAATAGAACGAACTTCTCGTGAAACAGAGCCTGTATGGATGAAGGTAGCATCCTCCTTAGGGTAATCGCTGCTGCTTCTGATGCTTCTTGCTCTGACATGTGTCAACAATGGAAGTTCTGTGAAAAGGTGAAGATAAAAACCAATAGAATATCATGGTGAGGGATGCCGAGTGTGCTCGTCGCAGAGTGGACCATCCACCTCAGACTCTCTGCAGTCGTTTACACACACACACACACACACACACACTCTCTCACTCACTCAGGCGGTTTGTGAAACAGGCTTGGGACTAGGTCGCTAGCCCAGTAGGTAACATGTAAAGAGAGGCCCGGCAGAGAAGTGAAGAAGTGCTTTCACTCCCTGAAACGGAGCTTGAAAAGCGCACAACCCCTCCCCACCCCGTCTGACCGCTCCATGAGCACTGCAAAGTGGCAGCGCACCGCTCCATGTGTGGCATGTTTGCATCACATAAACAAATAATCTGACACAGCATAGAGGAATTCTTCTTCTGTTGGATTCCTGATTGAAACCCTGAAGTCAGTGACACCGCTGTTGTTGGGTAAAGTGAGTTTTGGATTCCTCAGCAGGTCCAGAGAGTTGACATGGAGAATGGAGAGCGACAGTCCCCAACCATTTGGTACCGGGCTACACAGAGGGACTGGACTGAATAAGATCTATTTTATTGATAATCTGAGTCTGGAAGTTTGATTTTGGAAAATTAGCCAAAAACACGTGATGATACAGTAGTAAAAAACAAACTTGGAATTTGAAAAAGTAATACTGTGGGCAGCCACTGGACCTGCAGTGAGTCCATGGGCCGCATGGTTGACAAACCATCTACCGTTGGCATGGCAAAGATAGTTTATGGGGGTAGAATGAAAATTGTGGCCACAGCAACATTTAGTTGTTCTAGATTGTCCAAAATCAAAGTATTCCTATGGGGGGAAAAAAAACAAGATATCGCTGTAATGGTTTTGTGCTATAAAGTGAATAAACGCAGATAACATGACATATACGACAGGTCAGAGGCCATTGCTGTACTAAATACTGTACGTCAACTGGGTTAACAGGGTTCACTATGGGGCACATTACTAATGAGTTATCAGTTCTGTTATCAGTTGTAACACCATGAAAACATGCTCGACACGGCGAGTGAGAACTCTTGGATGAATTGAAATACACACAGGTGTTTTCACAGACGTGAACACGTGTTTTTGACCGTGAAGAGTGAGGTAAGATTCATCGCACTGATCCTCATGATGATTGATGTTGCGCGCACGCACACACACACACACACACACACACTCCCTCCGTTGTGCATACAAACCTTAAGTATAGTACAAAAAGGCAGCTTTGCAGGGGTATGTGTTGAAGTAGAAGGGTTTACAGAGGAGGGCCACTTTCACTGCTGTGCAGTAGAGCCTCCCCATCAACCCTGAGGTCCTCTCTTTCACCTGCGGATGGGTTGCGGCATTCCACAGGTCATGGATGTCCTCTACATGACCATGTGACGTCATCATCTGGTCGTAGATACACAGGTGGTAGGGCGCCTTGCCCTCCCCTGATAAATAGACATGTTCTTGTGGCGACACGCCCACAGCGTTCGCACAGATGCCCATGAACACGTCATCTATGTGAAGCGAGGCGTTCAGTGTCAGAGTGGCGTGATAGATTTTGTCCGCTACGTCACCGGAGACCACATACCCGGCTCCAGCTGTGTAGTCAGGGTACGACGGCCACTGGTACATCTCAAAAGGCACAAAGTACTTGCTTTCCTTTTTGCGGATCGGCGGCGCCCCCCGGTGCACGCGCCCGATCCAGAAGTTTGTGACACCTTTGCTGTTCATGTCCTGCAGGTAGCTCAGCAGGTTGGGCATGTGAATGAAGACGTCGTCGTCGGCGGTCATGAAGAAGCGTGCGTGTGCGCAGTGATAGTGCATCCAATGGAACTGCAGGATCAGCTTCAGGGTTAGATTGTGGAAGGAGTCGAGAAAGTCCTGTTGGATCAAGTCACCATGGAGACGGTCCTCTTCGATGAGCTGTTGTTGGCAACCGCCACTGTGCCTCTTGCTGCCGGAGGCCTTCTTTTTGGTTTTTGGTGCTCCTAAGGCAAACAGCACCTTGACGGTCACTCCCAGGCTGTTCTGGATGAAGGTCTCGTTCCCCCAGGTGGATCTAATTGCGTTACGCCTCGCTATGTTCTCTGGGGAGGTTTTGACAAAGAGCAGCAGGAGGACGTTCTCGCCGGTGCATTTGTCCGGGTGGTTCAGCAGGAAATGGAAGTTGCTGAAGCTCTGGGCCTGCTCACGCGGGATGGTGAGGCTCTTGTTGACGTAAGCGAAGTGGTTGATCAGGAAGCGGTATGAGTAGGACTTGACATGGCTGACGACGCTGTTGTCCAGCTGCTCCCAGCACACCATCACTACCGACAGCACCAGGCAGGTGGTCATCAGCTGGACACACTGGCATTTGCGGAAGCGCCGGAAATTAATAAACATCCTCGAATCTTGTCAGCCAGTTGCGATGGTCTTGTGTCTGGTCGGTGGGGGGCGTGGGGGGTGGGGTGGGGGACGCTTTCCTTCAGTAGCTGCGAAGGAGGCGAGGTGACAGAGGTGGTGGGGGTCGTTCCAGCACCTCAGTGCAGCACCTGGTCATGCTTCCACCCTAGATGTTCCACGTTGAGCTGGAGGCAAAAATGGCGGTGGGAGTGTGTGGGTCTGCCGGAGGAAACGTCCTCCATCGCAGCAGAAGGACTTGCACACTCGCAGGCAACCAGCTGCCGGACACTCATCTTCATCTGTGGACAGAGAGCACATCTGGTGTTTCCTTGGATTGTATTTGGATCAAATTGGTGCGTTTCAGATTTCTACAAGAAGAAAAGTGATGAGTGTGCAGTTCTGCCTGACATTCCATGACCTTGGAATAGTTTCTGTGATAAACACGCACAAAAACAAATTTAAAATTTAGCACACTGTGCAACTATACCTGCCACATTTACATCCTTCATATGGTCTTCAGGTCAGACTAACACACACACACACACACACACACACACACACACACAGTGTTGCCAGGTGGCAAATGTAAGCTTATCATATCATAATCAGACTCAAAACGATTGTCTTATGAGGGAAATAACCACACACCGGTCATGACCAAAACAACAATAACGATGTGTCCCTCCATGTCGAGGCTTCGAAGTGTTTGTTGGACTTGTGTCGATGATGTATGTGACCAGGGAGGGCTGACACCAACGTACCGATGCAAACTTCAAAGTCTTGAATGATGAGTAGTGAAGTAGTGATGTAGCAGCATCACTACTTCACTACTTTAAAACTCACTTTGATGCACAAAAATGCACATGACCAATGACCTATGAAGCAGCAACTGCTTCGGTTGCCTGGGTAACAGATACATACGTTCACGGAACGATAGACACTTTATTCATCTCCAAGAGAAGTTCTAAATTGATCAAATTACCATGGCTTTTGCAGGATTATTGATTGTACATCGTCCACAGGGCCAAATTTAATTATCTTACACCTGGCAACGCTGGCGCGCACACACACACACACACACACATATCTTGCTTTTCTCCACTCATCCAGAAGCTTCTTCAGTTCTGAACTCACGAGTGGGGAGTTCTACTACTAAGTTGAGTACTGAGTTTCGGGTCCGCCTCCTTTGTCGTCAGAATCACCTGAGAGTCGTTGGGGCACTGAGTGGTTGTATCTGCATGTATCTGAATGGATATTGACCCCCCCCTGGGCAGAGATCCTAGGACTGCATTGTAAGTCTCAGGCCCCCTCCTCTGTTGAGAGAAGGCCTTTCTTACTTAACAAAAATAGCCTTTTTAACTCCTCTCTCACCCGTGGAGTGACCCTTGACCTTCAGGTGTAGGTGGACTGCAGAGTCCTGTCCTGAAGAACCACGGGCCTGTGTAGGGTAGTGTGGTTGTACCGGTCTGTGCCCCCCTCACTACACTGGACAGCGTAAACGACATGTCCGACTTGTTCCTTGGGGGTGGACCAGTTTCTGCCTCAGGGTGTGGCTGGGTTTGAAGTGTACCGGGATGTTGTGTGTGTTTCAAATGTTTTTGAGTTTTTCTGATGCACCGGCGACGTGTGGAATGACCACACCCCTCTTGGTGTTGTTGTCCTCTCTGTTGCTGACCTTGTTGTTGGATTTGCTGAAGGCCCACTTGGGGTAGAACTGCTCTCCCTTGGGGGAACACTCTGTGCCCTGTGGTTCAAGGTCCAAATGACTCCTAGTGTGTGTTCCAGTGGGCGGTGAGAGTCAAAGAGAAGATACTGTTGTGTGTGTGTGTGTGTGTGGGGGGGGGGGGGGGGTATCCACTTCACTTCTGGGCTCTGTGAAGGCTTTGTATCGTCCACGTATGTGAACCAATGTGTGGGTGTAGCTCTTCTGAAGGCCGAGGGAGTGCAGCACCTTGTCCTCCACTTCTTCTATGTAGAGGTTTGCCACAATGGGAGATACCGGGGAGCCCACTGCACATCCATGTTCCTGCCTGTAGATTCTCTCCTTGTTCTCCAGTGTGTAGTATTCCAGCAGAGTTCAGGCAGAGTTCAGACCTGTTCCGGTGTGAAGTCACTCCTGTCGGGGAGGAAGTGATCTGGTTCTAGCTTCCTCAAATATGGGAATGCTCATGAAGAGAGAAGTTACATCATATGTATTCAGATAAAGACAATATATGTTAGCATTGTGCATCACGATGCATTTTGAAGTAGAATTTCAGATCAAAATTGTTTATAACAATTTCAAAACAATTTGAGTTTCTCAAATGATTTTCCATTTCCTGCTGTGATGCACCGCTCGCTGAAAGCTCATCTGAAGATGAGTCTCGTGCTTCGAGAATATGATGTCAGTGGATTGATGGGCAGTAATTGATGAGTCTGAATGACACAGCACAAACTGGAAATCGAAACCACATCACACTACTCATGTTTGGTGTGTTTATGTGCAAGTGTAGCAACATTCGCTAGTTGGTGGGTGGGGTCAGGGGTTGGAGGGGGGTGTGTTTGTGTGTGTGTAAAGGGTGGTGGTGG
>CAAKHB010007102.1:111764-169867 GCA_901007665.1 Aeoliscus strigatus
TTGGGGGTTGTGAATGTAAAAGCAAACACAGCAAATGCAATAGCAGCACAGTCATAAAGAAGGGGTTTAGGTTTGCAGACCCTCTGAAATCGCTGAGAGTCATGGAACGTGTTCGTACACAATGGGCAGTGTCAGAATAACTCGGCAACACAAAGCAGAACAAGAATAGCCCGCTTCCGCCCAGGCCTGGGCTAAAACCATGGAGGGATCATGATGGGACCGGGGCCTGGGACTCCCACTGCACCCTGAGAGCTTTTTAAACATCATCGGCTGGTCTGCACCTAATGGGGTCACTGGCTCAGAATGGCTCTCCTCTCTGATGATGCCTGATAATGAGTCTCTCTTCAGGACATGTGCTTCAAATCTGCCCATTGGCCTCCTGCAAAAAGCATCAAATACTTGCTCCACTTCCTCCACATCTGTTCTAGAGGATTATCATTTTCCACGGGACGTTATCATACACCCATCATAAGAATAATCAATATATAATCAGTAATAATAATGATAATCAAGGGTCGATGGTGTATGTTGTGACGTTGCTGTGACTAGTGATGGACGTCTGACTCTCTGAATGAGACGGTGCGTCCCATCCTTACGCTGGCGTTTCCGGTGACCCCCCTACTTCAAAGCGAGCTTTGAAGTGCGAAAAGTCCCGTGACCGGGATGTATGAAGCTGTAATGGCTTCAGGAATCATCAAATTATTGTACATTTGGTTTGTGGAGAGATATTGATCGCACGTCGTCCACAGTGATGGGAGATGATCGTACAAATACAATAATTATTGTACACCTAGCAATGCCAATTAATGGTGTAAACACAGAGAACACGTTTTGTGCAGTTTTGTACAAAATATTTGACATTTTATTAATTCAATTTAAATTAGATTTTTAAAATTTGTATTCAGATGATAGTATTCCTATGATATTTATAGATACTATTTTTAAATCATATTTTATATTCTGTCAATGGTGTTATTTTTATTTTATTTTGTATTCTTATTAACTTTCTCAGACAAGCTTTTATTGCTTTATCTTCTATTTTTTTGTGCATTCTTAGTCCGATGCTCTTACTTCTATCTTTGTACTGCTGAACATCCTTTCCAGAGTACTATTAAACATATTGAACGGGTCCTCTCCTGTCTGTCCACGTTCAGCTCTGTCGTCCTCGACATATTTCTCAGTAACTTTGATTTTGTTTGAGGTCTTTGGTTTCGTTCTCCCTTTTTACAGTGAATAATTTATTGTTCTTCCTCTCAACACTACAGCGTTTATTCGAAACGATTTAAAAAAACAGATTTCGCAAGGAGCACAAGTTGATTTTCTGGCTACGACCGCTTGTTGCTGAACTTTTATGAATATGTTATCAACGCGTTCGACGTCACAGACTTCATCAGATACTCACGTAAACTAGACTGACACATTCTGTATCTGATGAAACATATTTGACAGATTTGGTTTGATGAAGAAAGCAGTTCATTCCTTTCAGCAGCAGGTGCACTGTTTATGTATTTCACAGCATCATCAACATCTACTGTGGACTGTATCACTTTGAAAATGTCACTTTAAAACATTTGTCAAGTTAAATCATCATCTGCCGTTGACTTTTTTCTGTCTGCTGACTGTTGACAAAGGGTGTAGCCATGGTCATGTCCTGCTCTGCTGTCTCACTCTGCTCTGGAAAACACTTTTGAGTGGAGCAGCACAACAAGCCGTCAATAGTTGATCCTGAGTCTAAAACAAGCGCTGTGCAAGTGAACCACCCCACGAGCATATTTCCAAAGTCACATTAGTATAAATAGATTGGAAACACAGTGGAAGGGGGTGGTGGAGGTTGGGACGCACACACACACACACACACACACACCATCAATTAATCAAATCAGCACCAACACTCACCGGCTAAATAACCTGTGTGTGAATCCAGTACAGAGAGGTGTCAACAGACGTCTTGGGCTCCAGATTCTTCTCCTCTGTCACACAGATTCTCTCCTGTCCTTTAACTCCCCCATCAGATGAGTGGTGGTGGTGGAGAGCTGCTCTGACAGGCGTCGACCCTACCCAGTATCACTGGTGTGTGAGTGTGTGTGTGAGACCAGCAGGTTTCCACTGACCATTCCTCTCCTTTGACTGTGGACTCTATATGTTTGCTGCAAATGTGCTGGTTGACTGGTTCCTCTCCCTCCCTCGTGCGCTCTCTGCTGCCCTCCGTCCCTCCCTTCTCTCTCTCTCTCTCTCTCTGTCTATCAATGTGTGTGAGGTGGTCTGGGTTTGCTTGGATACATTTTTGTTTAACCATTAAACCAAAAATACTTTACATACCAATGTTTGCGACGACAAAATGTGCCGTGATAAAGTGCAGAGTTGTCTGAAGCCTCGATGCAGTAATAATTACCTACTGACGTACTCATAAACAACTGTGGCAGTGATGCAGTTGTCATTGTAGTAAGATTATCATATGTGTCATATTATCATATTGTTAATCATGTTTTTCCACATTCTCGTCTGTCAAATATGCATCGTACTTGGTTCACACTGGTGCTTGGAAGGAGAAAAAAAAAACCCTCCAGCATCAGATGCAAGTTTTATCACACACGTGCACACTCTCTCTCTCTCTCTCACACACATACACACACACACCATTGTGAGTCACGATGTTTCCATCAGAACAAATGAACAAAGAGACAAACCAAACATTCAGAATCACCCAGGTTTGGGATGCTCTGTGGATGTAGAGAATAGGACTGGTGGTCTCTGATTTAACAGACTGAGGCCTTGGTACATGAGTCACGGTGGTTTGAGTGTGTTTTACTTACATCCTGGAACAGTGTTTGTTTTGGATTAATGAAGGTGATCATTCATTCAGGTGACACTATCTAATTCCTGGGCTGCGGGGATATAGATAGATTGACATGTAGCTTACCGGGTCATTACATAGGCAACTGGACTTTGCTGTTTGCTTGAAGATGTTTCAACATGCATCCGAGAAGCTTCTAGGGTGTGGAGCTCTACTGCTGATAATACGTCTGAGTTGTCAACTCACTCAAATGGCGGCAAGTGTAGTCTTCAGTACATAGTCTTAGGTTGCCCAATAAACCCAGTAAGATACCATAAACTGGATGAGTGAGAAGCTCCACAAACATTCAAATGCAGTTAAAAAAAAGAGGAAAAGAAAAGTAGACTAAAACCATATAAATGTAAAACTAACAATTAATCAATTTGTTCGTCATAATTCTTGTAAGAACATGGGGGGGTAATAACTGGTTTAGCCACATGGTAGGACTAAAATTCTTATATAGATATTTGGAAGTAATATTCCAGATAATACAAACAAATAGAGTCAAGGTCCCAGTGAAAACCAGCGGTGTCTTCTTCTCGTCCTCAGTCATAAGCTCCATTACAGCCCAACAACAAGCCACTGGAGCATTAAAAATGCACGAAGCTGCTAATGAGTTGAGTCACAGCAAACTCACTCTTGATCTGATAGTTCACCGTACAGAAGAAAAAAAGAAGAAAGCCTTTCATGGCATTGGCATTTCTCAAAGTATGAGATTTCGAGTGCTGCTCATCGTCATTATGTGTTATTATGCATGTGTTTGTGCACAACAAAATGTTGTAATAGCGCTTAGACAAACAGTAAGTAAAAAGAAAGATAAAATAAGTCTAAATAAATACAATAAAATATATCACACATGTCACATGGCAAAGAGTAAAGTGGAGGTAATAAAATAACAAAATAATGCTGCAGGTAATGAAATAAAACTACGCACAAATCATCAGTACAGTAGTTTGGTGCGTAAGTACAAACATTAAAGGAGAAAAACTGCATGCTGTAGCCATGTGACTCTCCTACTGAACACTTGAATGCACATTGGCAACAGTTATGAAGGCAATGATTAACAGGTATGGTAGTATCAGTATACTTCAGTGTGAAATGTGCGTGTGTGGGAGATAGATCTAGCTTCCTGTGGTGATGGCGGTGGTTCACGTGGGATGTGAGTTTTAACACGGATGTTAACCATATGAGCAGATTAGAAGCTTCATAACCTAAAAACACAAATTACACAGTAAACAGAGTCAACACAGTCAACATTTTGAGGATCGCTGTTCAGAACTGAACTCCTGTGATCTTTTTAACAAAGCGGCAAATTCTGCAGCTTCAGGGTGAATTTCTTTTTTTTTTTTAAATCTGTTTTCGGTGGGTTTGCAAATTTGGTGGGTGATGTTCGATCTCTTGACTTTGTGATGAAAAATACACCAGTACAGCATACATAAAAGTGTTTTCATTTACTAGACATTGTAAAGTCATATGCATTGGCACAGACAAATGTAGTGTACATCCAGTAAAAAGAACCCCCCAGAAAATGCGAGTGAAAATGGAGACTGTCCATTCCGTATTGCCTCTAAGTGCTTTGTAATCAAATTGACATTTAAAAAGGCCACTGAAAGGAACTCATATCACAATTAGCATTTGCATGTCCAACACGTGCTGATGGAAGTGTTTGCTCTCATTTGGGAAAAAGTGAATTGAAACTTGAAGCTAATGATTGCACAGGAGGGAACATGAGGGACAAAAGCAGCAATTCATCCTGAGTACTTGAAATATTTGGCGATCGTTCTGCGATGAATGCGGACCACAGTGAGACACAGACAAGCCATAATGATCTCCAGTCACCAGCGCCGCTTGAGATCAGACCGTGGCTTGTTCCCGCCGGTGCATGTGACACGTTGACACTCAATGACTCCTCTGGTGAAGGAGCCGTTCATGATTCAGAGTGGAAATGAACAGCAAAAGAACAAACACGTTCAATATTATCAAAATAGATTTTATTCTAGACCTTGAGATCTGACTGGTCTTCCAACAGTCAGACTGCAACCATGTGAGTGAGAGAGAAAGAGTACAACGCAAGTGAGGGCAAAGACACAAACACAAAGAAAAAAAAAAAAAACAGATCTGCAAATTGGTATTTACATGTTCTCTGTTACATCAACAATTAAATGCAGATTTGATATATTTTGTTCATTTTGAGTACGCAGCTACAAATCAATCGGAATTACAAAAGTTTGGAGAAGTACAAAACCTTCGAGGGCTCTCAAACATAGCAAAGATAGAATGAACGTTAGTATTTTCGGTAGGAACAAAAAATAGCAAACACACTTGAATGCAGTGTAAAAAGCTTAGCATCTAAAACAAACCATTATAAAATACCATTCTACCGTCATAGATCTCATTTCAAATGAGAGTGTCCGTGTGGTGCGTGTCAATCACTGGTGTCGGTATCCAAGCGGATTACCTCGGCGCCAGTTAAAAAAAATCCTTTCAACACATTCTGACCTAAACCTTCGAAAACGTCCGACTACATATGTGTGTGTGTACACAGCCGCTAGACACAGTTCATGGCTGCGAGATGTGACCTGGAATGCCGTGAAGTTGTGACCCGATGAGTCGGACATGATTGGACGTTGCACCCGTTGGAGCACTGCACCCTTTCTGCATTTCCTTTTAAGAGCTTTTCAACATCAGCTGTGTCGACGACAAGGTGAACAGACACGCCTCCCTGTTTCTCCATTTTTTTGTCTAAAGTGCAGAAAAACCCCCTTGCGAGGGCGGCTGTTTCAATTTCGCTACGACTGTTGAATGGTATTTTATAAACAACCATTCTTCATGGTCACGACCTCTGGTCATGCACGAGAACATCACACTGGATTTCAAGCGGCTTCAAAAAATTACTTTAAAATCCACCCTTAACATATGAGTGGCGTACAAAAAGACTCCCCTGTGATAGCACAGATATATTCCTATATATATTATATGCAGATACCATGGTACATCAAGTCATATGCTGCAACGACAAGCACAGACCTGCCTCAAAACGCCAACTCTGAACACTACAAACAAAAGCAGTCTAAGTCCGTGCGTAGGCCTCAACACGGCCCGTCTCCTGTATGTGTGTGTGTGTGTGTGTGTGTGCGACTGGGCGACAACTGCTTTACGACTGCAAACCAAAGCGGCGACTGGAGAGTGTAGTACGGTTGACACTGGTCATGAAAGCTGCACCCCCACAAAGTCAGAGTATGAGGATGAAAGTGAACCCAGTGGGGTTGAAGTCCACGACTAATCAGACTGATTGCGGTGACGCCCTGATGTCTCTTGACCAGGCAGGAAAACAAGACACAATTAAGTTCTATCTCAGTATGACTCAGCATTTGTGAGCAACAAGTCAGCAACTGGGGAAACAAGCACAATTAGGACTTTAATTATGTCAAACAGATGCAAATGGCTCTAGGTCTTTTTTTTCCCCTGTACCCAGCCTCTCTCTCTTTCCCCACAGAACCCGGCAAACGTTCCTGCCCTAACGACACCGAAGCAGAGCTCATCAATCCGCTCAAATACACTCAGAGCCGGGAACCGAATGAACTGCTCATTTCTGAACGTGAAAGATGCAAAGAACTGATTGGTTAACTGCTTTATATTCTGTTACCGATGGCAGAAAAGGAACAAGTCTATTGGATAAAAAATACAGCTGAAAATGAACCATTTTCAGGGCGATACATGCATTCTTGAACCTTGTAGAGGGCGAAGAGTCAGATGAGTGGATGTCCCGATGAACAGATTTCAACACTTACTGTATAAAAAACAATCCTCAACACCCCACCTCCTTCTCTCCCACCCCCCATGATATAAAACCTACAGAGATCAGTAAAATCCAGACTCAAAACAACAATGTCCACAGGACACCAAATGTTGACATATGCAATATGCACACACCAACCATGAACAAAAAAACCAAAAAAACAACCTCTAGCATTCTGGTAAAAAGGATAAAAAGAGGAAAGCAAGAAGACTCCTGGTGTTTTGGTTTGTGTGTGACGGAGGTTTGTATGAAGTTTTACAGAAATGCCGTCATCCTGGATCGTCCATACAGATCTGTAGTTTGTCTGACACGGGTGCATAACAACTGCAAGTGGCGAAGGTGTGGTCCTTAAATGTGTGTGTACATATGACGGGGGCAGCGCTGCTCCGGCTGTGATGGCCATGGTGTGTGGCGGGACTACAGCAGTGTGGTGGACAGGCAGGGGCAGTCAGTCATTTTGGCTATGTACACATTCGTAGTCGGTCCATGGCTCCCCCACACGAGTGTCATTTCCTCAGATCTAACACACAAACCTGGAGGAGGAGAAAGAGGGCAGAGTTTGAGAAACCACATTTCCGTTCTCATTTCATGTCACATCTGTTACCATCAACCATCAACACTTCCGAGGAACACTGATGTACCAGAACGTTAACGAAGGGGTTTCACAAGTCTGCACCAAGGCTCATGTTACATCTGATCCTTGGTTCAGGTTTCATAAATACCATAAATACTACTGACGTTCTGTCCTCATTACTGATGTCTGCTGTGTCTCCCTGCACTGGACACTGACTGGCTGTCGGGAGGCGTGCGTATGACGTAGTCGCCGCACAAAAGCGCTGAAATTAGCTAGTTAGTGCTGTTTGCCACTTAGCAAAGAAGGCAAATGGATAAATGCATTGTGACAACGACGCTGTTATGGCGTTACGACCATCGTCATGGACAATACGCAGCCTAGTTCATTGATCTCAGAGGCAGATCAATGCTTTATCGTCGCCGGCAGGAATGGAGAAGACCATTTCTTCTTCGTGTGCAGGCGGACGACTGGCACTTGTTAAAAGGACAGAGAGTCTGGACTATAAAAAAAAAAAAAAAAAAAAGATTTTGCTCTGCACAAGTTTGGATGGTTTGGATACGGAACGGAACGGAAAAGTCAGAGTACGGACCAAACAAGCCCCCTTGGTTTGAAAATAATTCTTCTACATATGGGCAGTGCTGCGTGGCAGGATGTAATGTCTACTTCCATCAGATGCATGTTATGGTGTCATGTTACCTGGGTCATCAGGCTGCATGCTGGGTACAGTGAACGTGAGGTGTCAGTGACATGTGTCGACACTTACCGATCCATCTGACGCGCTGGCTCCTACTTTGTCTCCTGTGGCGTTCCAGCAGACCTCAAAGATCCCTCCTGTCCCTCTGTAGCTGTGGACTAAAGCACCGGTCTGTGGACAGACGCACACATTAGCATGTGACAAATATTGTTGCTTGTTCTCCATGAAATGCTGCTAACGAATGGAATGGTAAGTGAGCGACCAGAGGTTATCAGACCTGCGTGTTCCAGATGTGGACACACTTGTCAAAGGAGCCGCTGGCTAGGTGCCGGCCGTCGGGACTGAAGGCCACGCTGTAGACGGGCTCCTTGTGGCGGGTGAGTGTGTGGATACACACCCCACGCTCCACATCCCACAGACGCACTGTTGAGTCAAATGATGCGCTGGAGAGGGGGAACGGGTGCAGGAAGGAAGGTGAGATCAGCAAACCGAGAACCGAACTCGTCCATTCACAAACTGAAACAAACAAGAGCAGGTGCAGCTCAGCAGTCTCACCTGGCCAGCATGAGGTTGGCGTTGGGGTTGTTGGTCCCGGGGCCTGTAGGGCTCCACTTGATGGTGTAGATTTCTTTACTGTGGGCCTGCAGGTCGTGGACACACGAGTCCTGTTTCATACTCCAGATCTATGAGGCAAGAAACAGAATTCAGTATTTCGTATTGTTAGGTTAGGGTGGTCAAAGTCATTGAAGCATCTTTCCTACATTTCCTCTATCAAACAAACTACACAGACTCATGTTCTTTATCATAGTCATCAGACAGCGCAGCACACTGTATATGTCCTTTCTCCATCACTAGATCACGCACGCACGCACGCACGCAGGGTTACGCATTAGTCATATTCATGCATCTTCTCCTTGCTCCGGTTACTGATGCGGTTGTGCTGGAGCCTGGACATACAACTCGTACAACCAGGACGAGTGACAACCATTCATACATAGACACGGGGAGAGCATACAAACACCACATAGAAAGACCTCCAGATCAGGAAGCGAACCAGGGACCTTCCTGCAATGAGGCGACACTGCTAAACACTTGACGGAGCATCTCCAACACTGACTGTGGGCAGCATGCACACTCCGCTGCGACAGTACCATCAAACACACACACGTCACAAATGCACCTTCCATCTACTGTAAAATTACCCCCTCCCCCCCGCCTGCAATGCACCCAATGCACACCCAGGGTAAACACTGGTGCTGGATTCTAGACCGTGTTGTACAGTTGTATGAACTGACCTTCAGTGTCATGTCGTCAGAGCAGGAGGCCAGCAAGCTGCCAGTTGGATCCCACTTGATGGCGTTCACCTCATTCTACAGCAGGTACGTGGGACGTTTGGAAACAAATCAGTTAGTGGGTAAAACCCGAGCCGCCCATCATGGACGAGTGGATGAACATCATAGAACATCATAGAAGTTTATGAGATGGAAAAAGTCTGTGCGGGTCCAGAGGGACAAATCCTTTTCAGGTCTTATGATGCAGCTTCCCGTTTGTTTGCTTTGTGTTTACAAATATCAGAATGTAAATTTCATCATTACATCTCCAAAATACTAATTTTAGAAACGAGAGAGGCAAATGTCAATATGAAAAGTTCTACTTGTATGAGGTACTGTGCAGAAATTGTATCCTATTTTCTCACAGCATGACGTGGATTTTGCTCAGGCCTGTGCGTGCGTGAGCTATCACCAGCACCTGGGCTTCAAGAAAACCAGTACTGGTGCCACAGTCTGTCTTACCGTGTGTCCCTGGAAGGTCTTGACAGGTCTGTCCTGACCCAGCTTACACACATGGATGCACATGTCTGTGCTGCAGGAGGCAAACGTGTTGTTGCTCTGCCAGTCTACGTCGAGAGCAGGTGCTGTGGAGAGGTCCAGAGACAACGCTATCACACACATATGCCGATGAAACGTACAGAGCATGAGAGGTGACCAACTCAACACGTTACGAAGTGAACTTTATTCACTCAGAGCGATTTGTTTCAGGCAAAGATGTTGATAGTAGTTTGTCAAAGTAAAAACTGATTGATTCGTTCACCATGTTTTGCAGCAGCTCAGACTAAGGTAACACATCTTGAAAGCTGGAAGACTAGTGCAAAGACAGTCATGTGAAACATTGCAGCTGACTCACCCGAGTGGAAAGGAAATTGTTGTTTTGCCTCTCCTGTGTGGGCATCCCAAATAATTGTGGTCTGTGTGAAGGAGATATCCATTATTAATACTAAGAGCTTCGCTTATGCAAGGAAATCAATAAATGCATCATGTGATATGGAAAGGTCTTCTATTTGCTAACGATGTCATGTTGTTTTCATGTTTTGACAAAAGCCACAAGGCGACATGTAAGAATAAATGCATGAAAAGATTAGAGATGACTCCCATCATTTGCAAATCCATGTGTGAGTGCCATTATTGCCAAGACGACAGAGCCGGGCCATTACATGTCATTATATTCACGTACACCAGATGGCAGTGATGCGCAACAGCCAGTGTTTCTGACAGGAAGCCCATCATCTTGATTTTGGTCAGAAGTGCACCTAAAGCACCTGTCAGCTAGTATCTAGTAAAGCTGACATGCAGCTGTACTAGATACCAGCTACTCCAAATAGTTATCAACATCCAAAGACTTCTCCTTTACCTACATACCATGAAGCCCTTTCATGTCCACAAGCAGAATGTAGGTACTACTGACAGCAACAGCGTCAGCAACTCGTTCAGATGCACAAGGATTAGACGTCAGTGTCCCCTTTCATCAGGCACTTACGATACAATCAAAACGACTTACCTTATCTACACCAGCACTAAGGATGAAGTTTCCTTTCTTATTCCACTTGAGTGCAAATATAGGACCTTTGTGCTGGCCCAAAGTGCTGGCCAGGTTCCCTGCAAACACACGAGTCCAGTGAAACTTCACAGGCAACAATGCATCACGCCAAGAGCTGTTTATTAAAACAAGGGCTGAGGCCGAGTTCATAAACATGGATGATGATGTTTGAAAAAGAAACATTTGGGTTGGCAGAGCATGGGACACAAGGAAGAAAAACCTGTAGCAGAATTATTATTCCATTTCCTTTTGTTGCTACTGTGGCTGTACATTTGTCAATATAACAAAGTTACATTTATGTGGGGAACTCTGTATATAAAAGTGTTTTTTTCCCCACCTAGTCCTCAAACTACTCGGTTCTGTTTGTTATCTCAGTCAAGGTTGTGTCCAACATCAGACAATTGTTTTCCATTCGCGGTGTGTGACTTTCAGGACTGACTTAAACAGCTGGTGCTCCTGCCTCCCACAAAGCACTACAATGACCAATGTGAGAGTTCAGCTCTGAATGAAATGGATCAATAAGAGCACAGAGCCCAGCGCTGTCTACTGAGGCTGACGAGAAGGGACGCACAGCCGCAGTGTGAGGCTGGAGTTTGTGAACTACGGATTCACAGGGGACTAATTTTGTAATGACTGTTTGGTGGAATGTGGTAGATACATCTTGTATTGATATGTCAGTCTGATAGAGGATGAAACAACAGACAACCTCTCCAATAAGAGGTGCGGCTGTGAAACCAGTCCCAAATGCTCTGTCATGAGGACATGGATTACAAACATAAAACCTAAAATCAAACCAAGGTGCCAAGTGGTTGCTGTTGAAAACAATTTTTCATTATTTCTCACACAATACAGACTCAGTCAGAAGTCAATACATGTTTGCACGGCACTGCTTTTGAAAGGAGCCAGACGACTGCCCAGCTAAGACTTGAGATCTGATCCGACCGTTACACCCGAATGATGACAAACGCTTACCGTCTTTTGTCCATATCCTAGCAAAGCCATCATATGAGCCCGTTGCTAGCAACGTACCCTCACTCTGAAAGACATAGAGAGATGTCATCAGCATATGGTCAATTACATCCAATCTGTGAAAGACATCCCCTCCACACATACATGCGCGCACACACACACACACTCAAAGAGTTACTCATCCTCATGTATCCAGATGAAGAAATGCCTTTGGCAGAAGTAGTGGCGACAGATGTGCACACTCACTGACCAAACTACTAAAAGCTGCACTCGCAATCATTCTGTTCCACTAACCACACACTCACATTCCAGTCTAGTGAGGTGACGTCTTTGTTGCTGGGTACGTCCTGACCCCCCTCCCGTATGCAGTGCCTCAGAACCAGCTGGGTGGATCCCCCTGTGCTGTTCTCACTCAGGTTCCAGATCCGTGCTGTTGAGTCCCCAGACCTAACCGGGTCAAACCACACACAACACACACACAACACACACACAACACACACACACACACACTAACGTTAGGCTTTGATATGAGACCTGTGAATGCTATGAAACTAGTGACTAGTAAAGTAATAAATTTACCTTGTTTACGAGATCAACCTTTTCAAAGACAACATTCAAATATTGACTATTAATACCCTCTAGCGATTGGCTACATTTGTGAGTAACTTTTTCAGGGGACCACAAAGGTGGGGGGGAACAAACACTTTTCTGTATCTTTTTCAACCATCAGCCTGGTTTGATCATTTGCACCAGACGTCATAGTTTGTCCTGGGGTGCATCAATGCCACCAGTCATCAATGCCTGACACTCAACAACAGCCCATTGACACAGACATAATCTCCTCTGGAAAAAATATTTCAATTAACTGTTCCACAGGTCATAGTGACACAGAATCATCAACGGTTGATTTAATGGTAAAAAATGTAAAAAGACTGAAAAGACATGTCATTCTCATCTGACAAAGCTGTTCTTCTTTTACCATTTATCTTTTCTGTCAATGAACTCATTATTTGTTTGTTGCCAGGTGTCCATCTAGGTTGAATAACTACATGTAATTAGGACCACAAACCTCAGGGTGGTGTGATGGGAGAAATATCGTCCGTGTGATTTAACATTTTTCATTAAAAATGCATTTGCATTAAATTTAAGGAGCGTAGAAGCTTCATACTGACCCAGAGGCTAGAAGATCGTTCACTGGGTTCCAGGCACAGATAAAAACTTCAGATTCATGGCCCCTGAGGACCATGGCTTTACTCTGCGGGATCTCCACATCCCGGTCCACCTCCATCATCTCTGAGTGATGATCTACAAGAGGGAAAAAAATGAAAATAAATGTTAAACAAACTATCTCTTTCATGTATAGTTCTGATGGTTACAGCTTGGGCTGTCATCATTCAAGAAATATGATGGCTTCTATCAATAACTGATCATTTCAGTTCCCATAACCTAAGTTGTAAATCAGTGCAGACCAAAGACTCCAGGTGCAACAACTAGAAACGTACAACTACCATCCACCTGCAACAAAATGGTCAGTTCACACTGAGGCACCAAGCTGACGACAGTTCATTGCAACCTCACTTAAACTACTTTAGTTTCCACAGCAACGGGACATTGTGATGTGCTGTAAAACAGAATAGCACAATGAAACCCACCGGGGAACTCAACTCTTCTCATCTGCAAATGTCTGTAAAACGCTTGCTGGCATTTCTCTTCCTGGTTTTGTTAGAATAGCATTTCAACCTACTGAGGATAATCAAAGACATTTATCAACATGTCAGTCTTGTCCTCTGTCCAAAAGAGAGAATGTTTGTTGTGTACATCATACAGACATGGTGCTGTGGGGACCATCGCTAGCTCACAGCTGATTGGTCAGAACGATGGACTGCAACCATTATCGACGTTTGAACAGGTACAATACCTTGGAACTTCTAGGGCCATCATAACTGTTCAGACCACTGCAACGGATGCCTGATCTTATCTTGCCTTTAGACGTGTCCTTATTTATTGTTTTGTTTTCCGCAATTGAACAGGTAGAATCCGATGCCAATTCTAGTGCCGACCAGCAGCAGGGTGCAACAAGACCGTTCAGAGCACTGCAACGGTTCAGTTACACCTGGAATGTTTGGTCTGGAACGGCCTTTGAATGAAAGCATTTCAAATTAAACTACATGATCTAATCTACATATATTACTCCACGTGTTTGCAACTAGATCACCACGTTTTCTTCTACCATAGTTTTACGCTTACACCATATAACACTTATCCTAATTATTATCCTTTGTGTAAAATAGTAAAATCAGGCTTCATTCAGCATAATGACAGCAACAGCAACTGTCCTGGGTCATTGGTGATAATCACGTTGTAAGGAATTCTTGCTTCTAGTAAAAAAGCGCCACACTGCGGATTCCAACATACCTAGGAAGTATCTAAGGAGCCAACTGAGTACAAACAGCCAAACAAACAAAGTGGGTGTCTGATACTGCAGCTACAGACAGAAGAGGAGAAAGCCAGAGGTCATGACATTATCCCAGCTGGATTCACACTAGAGGACATTTAGATATTCTGGCATTAACCACAACCAGCGACCGGGACACTGCAGCCCATTAGAACAAGAGTTCACGTCATGTCACAGGAACCAGATCAGTCCCAAGGCAGCATCTAACACTATTAATTCAAACAGAATAGTCATAAATGAAAGTAATGAGGCCAATATCAAAACACAGAGCACCATCAACTCCCAGATCTGATTCTCACGCACCGTGAATTATTATAACAGACATGTGCAGCTAAAAGGAGACTGAAGGAGAAAATTAATCAAGAATATCAAGAATCAAGAATCAAGAATATCAGACAAGAGGAGACCCAATGATAAACAATGATTTACAATTTACAGCATCCTCTGGACAATGCTCATAATAAGACAGTAGAATGTTTTAAAGAACAGGCTTGCTTACTGGCTAAGGTGTGGGACCCGTTCTCCTCCCCATTGGCAGCACCCTCTCCGTTCTTGGTGCTGCCTTGGGGTGCTGTGCCGCTGCCGCTGCCAGCAGGTGCCTGCTGCTGCTGCTGCTGGGCGAGCTTGTCTCTGTAGGCCTGCTGCCTGGTCTGGACCACATCAGGCATCACAGCATCGATCAGAGACAACGACTCAATGGGCCGCCCATCGAACAAAGTCCCATCCTACACGGAAAAAACACTCAATGTTATGAATATGTACATATTTATATTTGTCTGACAATTTAAACTAGTACTCAACAGTTGAAATGGTGACTGACCTCATTGATGCTGACTTCTGCCTCCACGTACTGCAGGCCCTTCTGGATAATGGAGATAAGGGCAGCAGGGGGCACCAGGGCTCCATTGATATTAGACTGGCTGATGTGGCTCTCTATGCCAAAGGTGAATGCTGAGTGTGAGAAGCCTGCATGAAGAAAGCAGGATGGAGTTGCATTATCGAGAGCAGCACTTCATAAAAATACTTTTGAAATGAAGAATGGTAATGGAAGTAAAAAGAATGTTTATCACAACCACCACGATTGCACAAAGAAATGTTTCCAAAAACACATCTTCACGAAACCTACCTGACTCTTGCAGGTATCTGTAAACCAGGAAATTAACCTCATCACTGCTTATGCTCATTTTTAGTCCTGGTGATTAAACCATTGGGTCAGCACACAATAGGAGCCTGTGAAAACAAACCACAGAGCAGATTTGTGTTTAGTCACAGCTGACAGCACTACACACCTCAGGGATTATCACACAACGTTTTCGTTATGTCTTCTTTGCCCAAAAAGCCAAAAATGTGGGTAAAATGGAACACGCAGGGGCAAAGTCCCTGGTGTAAAAGACCTGCTGACACACAGAGGATGGTATTACACCACAAGCAAGTTACGTAGCATGCTATGAAACTGGCACACATGGCGAAAACAGAGAAGGAGGGGGGCTTTCAAAAACACATCACCTTGCCTGACCTAGATTTTGTAATTTCAAAAGCGTAGTTGGCAAGCAAGCTGCGATTTGCCAAACTGATAACAATTGAGTTTTGTTCTTGTCAACTTGCGATAGCAGGAGAAGCCTCCAGGCAACAGGCAGGGCACCAGTTTCCACTCATTAACCTACAACTGGAAATAATTACTAGCAGTTTTCATGAGGAGGGCTTCAGAGAATATACTGGACTAAAGCGTCTGGAGTGGATGGGCTTTAAACCAAAGCACTAACAGATCCCACAGGGCTTGCGTCTGGGCTCCATGTTTATTCGAGCAGAACCGGTGCTGTTTAAATGTGACTGTAGAAATAAACAAGGGGGCTGGACATTGGACCAGAGACAAAACTTCTACTGTTTCCATCATGCTAGCTCACTGAAAAAGTCAACATGTCTCCTGCCACATCCCGGAGGCCAAGGTCCAAGACCAACTGAACCAAGAGTCCAGGAATCTAGTAAAAGCCCTTCAAGTTTCCCTAATAACATGGACAGAAGTCCTATTGGCTTAAGTTCCTCAGACCGAGGTACCCAGCTATGAATATAATCAGAATATAATTGCCATTGATTTATGCTTTGCTGAGGATGAATCTAAGAAATCCTGTTTGTTTTTAAGTACAATAAACTTGACAAAACACTCTCTAACCACAGTACTGGTATCACATACCCTTGTATTAGCAATTAGGATCGGTGATGAGCACTTCTTTTATATTCAGGTTGGCATACATTTCATAAACTTTAACACAGATCTTCAGTCCAGAGGATCCGTATCTGTAACATTCGGATATGTAGTTCCTTCCTTCAGGGCATGATGCTACCTGCTAACATTTCACAATTGTCTTAAAGCTACAGGCCTTTTAGTGCAATGAAGTTTCCATTTATAGACAATGGTCGTTCTAGGTTTTTTTTGTTTTTTTTTAACACATCATTGTTGGCAGAAATCCCTATGTTTGGGAAAACAAGCAGCAGTGTCAGTGTTCAGTTTGAAAGTTGAACAAGCATAAATACAGAACAGAGCTGTTCAGCAAATGACTGCAATGAACATGTGAATGAATGTGCTCATGTCCATATATGGTCACGATGAGTAGGTTGGTATTCATTCAGTTCCAGATCAGATTCCAAATCAATTCGATTCACAACAATTGGTATTCCGTCAAATTATCAACAGAAGTAAAATTCATTTCTTATAAAGTAATGCTCAAATATGAACAAAGAATCCTCCCTTGTGCATTATTATTACAAATAATATTGTTTACTTTGAGAACAGACCCCAAAGCCGTTACATTAACAATGTATATTACCTGACCGACACACAAATGAATAATTTAAATGGAATCAAATTACAAGGCAAACAACGTATGTAAGGTGGCTACCAAAATGAGGACATTCTGCAATTGCTTTTGTGCAACATACTGTGCGAGACTACGAAGCAGTAACTGTTATGTGGGCTCTACAGTTGAGACACTTATCACACTGTTTGTGTGTTGGTAAAACAGTAAAACATGGATTACATAATTCAGTTGTGAATAGTAATGAAACTTTGCCGTGCAACTTTAATTCTGTGTGTGTAAACCATCTTCACTGGTGTCCTGTCTTTTCTACCGTCATTAAGTAGACATGATTTCCTCTCTGTTAAAGCAGACAGAAGCAGCCCAGGGAACCCTGAGCTTACCTGTTGCCGCTCGATGGCTTGGGTTTTTTTTTTGTCAGTTTGTGTCATCAAGTGTAAATGCCTTTCTTTCCCCCAACGTGTTGTAGGTTAGTGGGGCCTGTCCCTTAGCGAACAACTTCAGTAACGTTAACATTGCGGTGCAGTAGCTTTCCCTGTTCCCTGTGGGTGGGTGAGTTGACACGTGATCAAACTGGTTGGTTTTTTTGTTTTCTTGTTGTTTTTTTTTACAGGATCCAAAAGACCAAGACCCAAATGACAGTTACACAACTGGATCGATTTTTAATTAAGGAAAATAAAATCTATTTAACCCAGCCCTACTAATCAGCATTAAGTATCTAATAATTGTAATAGTCCAATTACCTGGCGCGTGACTGATGCTGCTCCCCGACAGATAAGCTTACTTACTAACTGCATTTGTTTGTATTATGGCTTTATGAGGAAAACAAGTGTAGCAACATTACATTACATTCAAAATGTCTGTCGAAACCTTTTGATGTTTTAATTAATAAAACAGATTAATTATATTAATCAACCAGCTTGTATCGGTACACATTCATTCATTTGACATAATTTTATAGTGCACACAGACCTCCCACCCACCTTGTCACATCACGCAGCATATATCAGCAAAAGGGATGCTCGGTTCAACTGATGTAAGTGTATGTAATTAGTGCAATATTAGCACAAGCAATATAAACTGCAAATTCACTGCATTGATAACTCTCCGCCAAATAATAGATTTGGTTTTCCATGGACAAGCACCAATCTGACAGCATCATATAAAGGACCCTAGACCCAGAATGACATCTGAGCAGTTTCCCTCGACCATCTGTGGAGCTCAATTACAGCCGGATGTCAATAGAGGCAGTTTGCTTACAGCTTTCCAAAAGAAAAGTGTTGTACCGAGAAAGAAGATGGAGAGGATGCTAGTGTATGAATGTATGAAAGGACAACATCACTGCAATGCTGTACATATTAACTGTCCAGAGTGGCATAGCCAAAAAATAACAAAATTCTGCCTTTACTCACCCCACACCAGTAATTTTGTAATTAGGATATAATCTTTTTCCCCCAGGTCAATCTTAACTTCAATAACTGCTTTGTACTGAATAAAAATATATTTTATGGGCCAGTAGCCCATGAGACACCATCTATCATCATTTTCATGCTGTTAGGGAAAATGCCACAGATAATGATCACCAACTACGCAGCTACACCTGGCTTTACAGAACACTAATAGCTGCAACGACCGTTGCTGCTTCAGTTGCAGCTTCTCAAAGGGAAACTACCTACTGTATCTGTCCAAATGACAGACATGGTGAGCAGCAACCACCTGGTGAACAAGCTGTAGTATTTAGCAGTTTTTGACCCTCATCAACCCCAGTCACCCTCCCTCTCCTTGCATTTGTGTGGCATGTGTCTATATTTTTAGAAAACTGGGTTGCCTGTGCTGCGGAGCATTCACTACCATTGTCCTAAAGTTGTCACTACTCACTGAAGTAGAATGCTTCCTCACAGGAGTCATAATATATGTTCACCCATTTACAATGAACAATCTCAACAGGGTCTATGATAATATCAGGAAAGGGTTAATTTAACACAGGCGGGCCCACAGATTAACTGGCGATTTAAACCTGTCAGATGCTGACTCATCCATGGACCCACAAATGACTCGTAACCTGATTGGATTACAACTCAACACGCTTACCAGAGTTGGAGACCGTGTTCCCTCTTCATTACTTCTCAAAATAGTATTTTTTACCATAATATACTGAATGTATTTCCACACGCTGTTATGAAAAATATACCCAGTTTAGCAAATCACTTGGCTTTGCTTGTTACCTCTGTTTTAGCTAGTCTTTAGTCACATCTCTGTCAACACAGGGAATCAGCAGTCCTGCACATTGTGTTAAGAAGTCCCTGGACAGTTAATGTAATCCATTTTGCTTTCATGAACTTGATTCTCATAATGTGGCAGTGCTGTCCGCTGTCTGACTAGGCTACCGTTATTGTAGCAACACAGCACCAAGGTAATGAAACATCTTATTATCCATTCAACATGTTTCAGACAAGGCACTTTCTGCTTTGGACAAAATACATTGCTTTGTTATTATATTATACTGAAATCACATGTGTAGTTCCTCAACAATCACACACAACTTGAACCACTGATTTTGATTAAATCTGTAAATATCAAGGTGATATCACTCATGTTCCTAAAATGAGGAGAACAGGTAGGGTGATCATGTGAAGGGACAAACCAATTGAAGATGGATGTATACTAGTGTATGACAGTATACAGACATTGACGAAAACCCCAGACACAGCATCAACAACTTATCTGTTGTTTAAAAATGGTTCCAAACGGCAGTCATTTTCACTGTTCGGCGGCACCAGCAATACATTACGTTGCTAGCTATGAGTTAACCTACTAGTTACCAGTCCACCTCAATACTGCTCCCTGCCTGCCGTTAAGTGAGTAATATTTATGGCATTGTTTCTGGTTGTGGCATCCGTGCAAACAGATGAACGTTGATGCTTAGTAACTTGAAGCTAAGGCACTGATGCCATACCTCTTTTGTTTTGGATCCGAGCAACGTGTCAAGCTAGTGACAACAAAACAAACATCCTTTCAAACTTTCTGTGAACTGTGAATTGTTAAGTGAGTTTTTACATGTACACAGGAACAGAAAAAACAAGGACGTATGATTGATTATCCTAAAGACGCTGTTCCTTCTTGGAGCCTTCAGCAGACGTGCCAGCAGCAGGCGTAGATCAGAGCTGTGTCATTCGTCACACACTAGTCCTTTTTACATAACTGAAATTGAACCATGCTAACGACATGATGCGTCTTTGATGGATACAACTCTGGTGACTTCGTTCTGTCTGTCGTTTCCAGCATGCCATACACTCTCAGTCTGATCATAATCAAACACACACACACACACACAATGCAAGTATGTTGAGGATTTCTGCATTTCCAAAGACTCCCGTCTCCCTCTAAATCACATGACTCATGAGATCATGTGATTTTGAGAATTCTTATGATGAACCCACCATGATTTAATCTCCTGAGAGAAATTTTGTAACCTGTTTATTCTTGACATCCCTATTGCTATTACACTTGAGCTGGTCAGATGGACAATGAACCTTATTGGGTAGAAAAAATGCTTTCTTTCGTACAGTTAAAGTGAGTCTGTTTCACCTAATGTGGTACAGTCCTCGCTGCCTTAGACAGCCTGTAAACAATAAACAGTGTGAAAATTTCCCAAAGTCTATTTCAAAGAAGCAGCTCCCCTGTTATTTGACCTCAGCATAGTGTGACCGATCAGACGACAATCAGCTTGAGCTAAGACTTAGCATGCAGCTTTCTTAGTTTGCAAACGGCTTAAAGCTTAAGGTTTCCGGGTGGAGCTTGTGAAATATGGTCTTGTATTAACCAATCTTTGCATATCTGCAACCTTGCATCCAAATTTTTAATTGAAATATACGCTTTTACAGCCCAGAGATTCTCAAACCCACAAAACCTGAAAGAAGAATGAGCACAGGCAAGTTCCTGCTCACTGATAGGCTTATTTCATTTACCCATCACAGTGGCTTTTAACCCTGCGCTGGTGATAACCAGAGTGGTGATGAGCTTCAGGTATTTATGATTTTTTAATGAAAGCTGCTGTGAATACGAATACAAATATAAAAATTAAACATGTGTAGAGATGATGCTTGGCAATATTTATGTATCACAAAGTTTTCCTGCAGCATATTTTATTATTTAAGAGCTGTTCAGTCCTGTACTGTCCACTGTTTACTGAATGCACAAAGCATACAATGATACTGTTCCACATAGCAGTATGAAGGGTCAACAAATAGCAGGCCAAATACAAGTATTTTAACAATATATAAATACATATATAAAAAACATAAATTACCCATGTGATCAAGATATCTTCAGATTTGCGTCATTGCTCCGTTGTCATCAACAAAAACTTCCCTGGGAGAAAGACAAAAAAGAAGATTCTTTCAGCTTATTTGTCAAACTGACGATCAGCATGTAGATTAAACCAATGTGATGCAATAAATGGAAATAAAAATAATAAATAAAAAAATGACATATGTAGACTTTAGGAACCTTTAAAAAACAAAACAATCAGTCAGCATGAGTACACAGATACTGTCAAATGCTGCTAGGGGAGGTGAGTATCTGTCTTGAACTTGATTTAAAAGGACATTTTAGCAGAGGTGTGCCAGTGGCTTCAAAGACACCCAGAGCCCAGTGTAAGAAGCTAAGGGGTGTGTCAACCACACAGAAACTGGGTCAGCAATGTAGAACCAAAACAGGGAATGAGATTTGTGTTATGTGCAACTGTCCATATTGTTATGTAACGTTAAATCAATTACACATGACATTGCTAATTGAATGAAGCAAAGGTCGTGTCGGCTACAAACTAACTATTCACGTTAATAATTAGTCACTAAACAGGTTCATACACTGTGGCATTTATCCCGTTTTCAATTAATTACATCCAACTGCGTCATTGGCGGTTCACTGCCTTCATGGCAGAAAGCTGTTTATTCTCTGCTTCGGTGGTCTCATCCCGGGTTTGTCTGGTTACCTGTAAGTTATGTCACCAAGCTAATCTACCGGCAGCTACATTAGCACGGTATGCTAGCAACTTGCGGAAATACGTCGCCCATCCCCCACTAACCCGGCGGTTTGAATGGGCTGAACAAATTACAGTGTGTACGTTAACCAACATGCCGTTCCATGTCATAAATGCCCATCCCTATTATTGTCAATGAATGATGCCAAATGTACGTTATTATTAGAGACTCTCGCCAGTAAGTACAACTTTTCCAATTCGGAAAAAAACGTAATGGTGCAGCGTTTAGCAATGAAACCACTGTAGCCCGTTTGTGCTATATGATGGTAGGCTAACGATTGTCCACATGTCATGTGCCTTTAAAATGTGGACGTAAGTTACGAAAAAAATGTAACCTCGATATATTTAATCGGCACTGGTGTTCAAATTTAAACCCAACTCAAGAATTCCATTCGACGTCTTATGCTCTTCTCTATTTTTTTAATTCAGCAGTTTATTTCCACCGTATACCAGAACACCCCGCCGGCACCGCTCATGGGAACATTAGCTGCAGCTGTACCCGTCAGCACACATGTCAGTAGGACAGGGCGGTCTCAATGTTGACTAATTTTGTGCTGGTCATCAACAGATAGCTTCGAAGGAAATGTAAATAACGTTTCGGTTTTGTTACCTAACAATTAATTAGCAGTGTATTTGAGTGCAAATATGTAGCGATTAGCTGCTCAATAAGATTGGACTACTATGAGCTCGCTCCCATTCTAACCTAGCCTTAAACCCGCTAACAAGCTCGCTAACACTAGCATGCTAAGCTAATTACATTGTTGCTATAATCTCGTACCTACTTGGGATAAACCTTTCACATAGACGATATCTTCCAGAGATCTTGTGTTCAATTCAGACCATGCTATCTCTTTAATCGACTGAAAGATGGATCGTTTTCGCACATACATAAACGATCGTTAGGTTATAATATTAGAGCTAAAGCCAGGCGGTAAGAAGCCAGCAACGACTTCAGACATTCGACATAGTAGGGTGACCTGACATGCAAAAATGAACCGCCTGTAACCACTATTATTTCAATGTGACACCCACCAAATGTAACAAATCCTACCGTCTCTTCGAGAGAATGTGTGTTATTCACTAAAGAACAATGGCCCACAGATATATATATAATCACCACAACCGTTGTTTCGATTTACTAGCCAGCAGGATTACGGTACGTCGCTACATCGGTAACTAACCTATTTCCGAAAAGCACCAAAAACGCCACGCCTGCAAAGCTGAAAGCCGTTCCCCAGCGCTGATTCAATAAAAACCTCCTTGTCCGTTGGATGGTAGCTTTTGAAACTTGAGTCACATCTCCTCGTTGAATCCGAACAATAGGCCTAATACGAGAAGGGGAAAAACACCGAGGCCTTTGGAAGTTTGTCCCGCAGCCAAGTAACCGTCATAACAACAGAATCCGCGCCCATCCCCCACCACACCTCATTTTCGCTTGCCTGGTCACCACTAGCCATGGATTAATGACACCCCACCCCCCTATCCTTTGCTCAGCCATTCAGACTGGGAAAGTCAACAACAAGCTTACATCATCATTGCAATCTCTGTTTTACACTGATTTATTTTTTTTTTAAGATGGCTGTATAAGCCATAATTACATTGTTTTCCACATTTTTTTCTAATAATTACCACAGCATTTGATTCGATTTGATTCATAAATGGTATATCCTGGTAATTCAAAGTGTGAGAAATATCAAGTGCTTTTTCTTAAAAATGGATCGTGACCTTCAGAATGATCCTGTATCAAATTGTAACTTGTGTAAATGTGATTGTAACTTCCCCTTTTAAATGACTGCACCTCCTCCATCTTCTCCTGTGTGTGATGATGAAATATCATGAAATACTTAAAATGGGGAGACTGTTAAATTATCATCAGCAATGGTTCAGCATTTGCAGTATATATACATATGTGTGTGTGTGTGTGTGTGTGTGTGTGAGAGAGAGAGAGAGAGAGAGAGATGCAATTAGCTTCCCTCATAAATTACCTCAGACGTGTTACTGTATTTGCAAAGAACATTTGCATATCCTCTTATGTCAAAGCACCAGTGATGATATTGCAGAGAAGCCTTATTTGCATGCAAACAGATATTACAAGTGGAAATAGTTATCCTTTTCTTTTTGTTCATAATGATCCATGACCAGTTAGTCCACACATGGCGTTATGGTGAAACATTTGACTGAGGCTGCAGCTGCTGCAGCAGTCCCAGCCTCTGAGCTGTTTCATCCTCCCACTCAATCGTTCCACTGCTCATCTGGCTATTTGTCGATATGTTTTTAATGGTGCCACACATTCACAAATATGAGGATATGGTGCTATGGTATCCCAATGCAACAAAATTTCTTCAATCACATGAGGATGGTCTTAATGACACAAACATTATTATTATTATTATTATTATTATTATTATTATTATTATTATTATTATTATTATTATTATTATTATTATTATTATTATTATTATTATTAACAACACTCTGTCGCCTTAGCAACCTCCAAATATGATTTTAAACACGTATGTCTGTGTAAAGAATGGAATTTAAAATGTAAAACCCCTCTGAATGTCATGGCCTTTTTGGATATCTGTTTAAAGTGATCAGAATGCAAACTGATGTGGCTGATGGTTTCTTCTTATGGGTGCAGTTTTATTCAGGTGTTGTTCAAGCTAAAAGCATTAAGTGAAAGATCAGGAGCACATTGAAAATACACTACACCAGACCCAACCCACCAGTCTACTGCACCTTTCAGCAGTGACACACAACAGACACTGCCCTGCATGCTCTGACTCACATTGTCACTACAAGATGTGCTGCTATTGTAACAAATGGGATGTAAAACACTGAGCAGATGCAGTCGTGATGTGTTGATATCACGGTGAAAAACAGAAACAGCAAAAGGCAACTAGAAAGGGGACTGCATCTTGGCTTAACTGCCTGCTCAGCAAGAGCTATTTTTAGATCTGGAGAAAAAAAGAGGCAGAATTGCCTTTCATCCCCCCAGTAACTATGTCACTTCACCTCCGAATGTAGCATTCAGAGACAGTCTGCACCTCTTTGGAGCTATGTTTAGGCTCAACCAAAAAAAAAAAAAAAAATCCTATCTGCCTGACACTGCGTCTTTTTTCTCTGCTTGCTGTATTGTGCAGGTTCCCTGCTGTCTTACTGTATGCAGAGGGTCTGTTACAGTATTTTCCAGGGCTATATGGCTTGAGGATAATTAGAAGCAGTGCATGTGATCTAACAGAGAAGAAGAAGGGAGTCCTACAGGGAGATGGTTTTGCAGTAAATTACTCTGTCTGGTCATCTGCAGGATGGAGTTTGCAGGAGGCAGAGTGAATAAAATGCTGAGCTGTGGGTGCCGTGTGCCCAATCTGCTCTGTCGTTGCTGCAGATATAAGGGACAGACTTTCATAATCACACTCACTGAGGGAGATTAGCAGTGGTTACTGCCAAAATGGCTCATCTGTGAGGGAAAATCCCCCAGCTGGTCAGACCAATACTGTCGTGGAAACCACTGCTCAACAGAGCATCTCTAACATGTTATCATCTTGGTAGATTTTAATAATTCATGTTTTGCATGTTTTACATTACATACCAAAGCAACTCAACATGGTGGTGCACATAACACCATTATCACACCAGGCCACCTGAAATGGGTTTTGAAATAATTTCTGCAAATCCAGTGGCCCTTTTGGATGAGAAGATAAACAGAATAGAGCTGATAGAAATTTGAGCTTTTACAGTTAAATGTAAAAAAAACATCAAACATCAAAATATTCCATGGGAGCTGTTGCTTGTGCATCAGCAATTGACCTCCAAAAATGGAAGCCCCTCATTTGTGAGTCTGATTCCAGTTTCTGAGGCTGCAGAGACACCTTGTGGCAAAAGTCTTTATGTCACAATTTTAATTGATGTTGCTTTGAAGTTGGCCGTGCATACTGTACTTTTGGAGTGTCAGAGGTGTTGAAATAATGGAGCCTTCCTCTTCAGGCCTGTAACAACTTTAGCTACAGACAGAGACAGCTATTTTGAGGTACAGTGGGGGGGTTCATTGTGCTGCGATTCATTTTAAGCATGACGACATTGGGCAGCGAACTCATATTACTTACACGGGTATGGGAAACATCTTGTTCACTCTGGGTAAGAGTTTAAATAAGAGGTGGCCAGCTGCTGTCCCAGGGAGTCCAGTGCATGTTGGAGAACCCATAGCCAAAAGGTTGGATTATCATAACAACCCAGCCACAAGAGGTAGGATCTTGAAGATTGGAAATACATTGCACCCAAAAGCTAAGGCTTATAATAATTTAGATGAGCTCAGAAAGAGATTATTGCAGGCACCAGAGACTGTGGGTAGAGATTATCACTGGCCATGTGGTTAATCGAAGGTAAGGGAAGGTCACATAGCTGGCAATGCAAACGATTTTACATCTTACTTGTCTCTTACATGTGAAATAGACACATTGAAGGGTATTTATGCCGCTACAGTGCCGTTTTTGTGCTTGCGTGGCTGCGTGGCTGTTTTCATTATTTGTAACTGTATTTGTAACGGTGAGGAAAAACACATTTCAGAACAGGATGAGGATCAGCAGTTGTGTTGTTTTATTGTTCTATGAATGAGTGATCACTGTCACCTCAGTGACATATTACAAAGTTACTGCAAGTTGACTGAAAAAATCCTTACAAAACTACATCTCTGAAATTCGATCTTCTTCATCATCCATTTCACCACTTTGTCTCTCTCAGCTGCTTTCATCCCCAAAGTCTAATGATTGCGGTTGTGGTTAAACAGTAAAAAAAAAATAATAATAATAAATGAGAGAGAGTAGAACGCACAATATGCTACAACAATTCTGATTTTAAAAAAGTGCATTGTTAAAAGATATGTAACGGTATTGTAATATTGAGTAGTTTGTTTGGTCTTCATCAATACAACTCTGGGGAGCTCTGTGGTGGAGCTCGTGACTTGTATTTAAAGGAATCAAACACTAGAACACCTGACAGAGAAGTAATAATCACTTAGAGGACAAGGCAAAAAATAAATCCTGAGAAATTCTTCATCCAGGAGCATGTTGATACCAGGCCGTGCTTTGAATTCTCATTGTGCTGAGCACAGAAGGTGAGCATAAACACCCAATAAATCATATCTTTGCAGGAAGAGAGCTGAACTTTCAGTCAAACAGAAAAAAAGGAAACATTATGTTGAGTCGCCCATCGTTACACACAACTTTATTTCTCTTTTGAAATAAACATGAAAAAGAAACGTTACAAACAGTCATAAACACCTGCTTTACAATTAGAAGGTCGACCACACGTCAGGGTGATTTAGTGCTCACTCACTCATACTTTCAAGATGGGAGGGAGGCAGCTGGAAGAAATATGAACTGCAAAACCACCCATATACAGTGAGGGCAGCTTCTATATGCTTTCCGTTCATGTTGGTAAACTGATATTATACTGTCTCAAGTCAGAACAATTTGTCTTCAGTGGGTCAGACGGTTTCATGCACTGGAGGTTCTGAGTGTATCGTCAGACACGTGTTGACAGTGGCTTTATGAATAACTACATAAAAGGAGGCTGAAAGTTTGTGATTCTAATAGATATTAGAATAATTGTAGGGTTTATCTGTTCATTCATATTACACTTATAGACAAAACTTCACCTAGTTTTTATGATGTCAGATTGACACAGTTTCAATCACTGGGATTTTTTTTCCTTTCATGGGAAGAAGACATGGAACACAATGTCTGCAATGTCGGGAATGTGAGTGTTTACGTTTGGTTGACTCTTACATATCTGTTTGCTTCTCTTGGAGGGCTTTGCAAGGTCACACTCAGTCTTTTACTGTATATCACAGAGGAGGGTGACAGTAGCTGTGCCCTATAAGTTGTTGGGACGTCATCTGCCACCGTAAGTCCAGCCTTTCAGGAGGCCTCTAAAAGCTTTGACTTGACAGTCAAGCTGTTACACAGGATAAAGTGGACATCCTCAAAGCATGTGCGTCCATGTTTAGCTGAAATCAATACAGGTATGTGTGGAACTTGAAGAACTCTGGAGTCAACGGTCTATGTGCTCATTCGGGGGAGAAAGGTTGGGAGACACGCAGCATAAAATTCATGTAAGTTCAATTCACTGAGGCAGGCATGCATGCAAAATAGGAATGGAATGACTTCGAGGAAAGCGTAAATGTGGAGAAAATGACTACTTTTCCTCCTATGTCTTGCGTCACACTGGTTTAGTCTTTCAGCAAGATTTCCCCGAAGCAGCTGGGAAAGTAATGCAGTGGGGAAGTTACTCATCTAAAAAGAACGTGTTGGCTTGTTTTCTAATTATTCTGCTGCTGACACTCAGACAAGATTTTTTTTATCGCATACGAATGAAAACATCCTTCTTCACTATGTTCACTTGGTAGTAGAAGCAATCATCCTGATTATATTGCCTGATTTATATTATATTATATATAAAGTAAAGAACAGGATTTGAATATTAACTCCAGTCAGACTGTCACAGCTCCACGTGATGGAGCTTATTTTTACTATGTTTTGTTTTTTGTTTGTGTTAAACAGATGTACTCTGTGCTTTGTCAATAAATGCCTCTCTGTCTTGAGAGTGGCTTCATACTGACCCTCCACCTGAATAGTAACACTTGTGGGAAGGAACTAACAACTCTAAGTCATGTGATTATTTGGATCTGAATCAGTGTTATTAAGGGACACACATAAAGGTTGTTTACGGACACGTGTTTTCTGCAGCCAACAGGACCTTCAATGAGCAAAAGGCGGCACATGGACGGTGGATTTGTTTCACCAGCAGAGTACCCGATGACTTTGTGTTGACAGCAGAAGAGGTCGCAGTACAGCAGGTAGATTTTTCACAAGCACCTCATCAGCATTTACACCAATCATCTGTGGCTGTCTGTCATCTTCTTTGTGTTCAAAACGAGATGTTTGCTTGCTGGCTGTGAACCAGGAAGTCCATCATGTCCGGGGTTGTTCCTATCCCAGCAGCACATCATAATACACGGGGGAGGAGGAAATGCAGTGTTAAATGCTTTTTCAGTTGTAAACATTAGTACTAAAAGAGTGATTTGACTGCAAATATGCACCAAAGGTACATTTGATCTTTTTGTTCTTACATATTTGCCTGGTAAGCCATGACTTGGAATTTCGGTGTTTTGGTGCAAACAAACAAAAATATTCATCTTCCAGAAAAACTTAATTTGAATTTTTCACAGGTCTTTTCAGCAATCTCTCCGCTCCGCCTCAGGGAGACCACGATCATCAGGAAAGATGTTCTTTGTGGCTGGGGCCAGAAATACAGCAGGGTCAGGGGGAGCGAATGAAAGGAGGTAAAGTGGTTGATTTCAAAGACCTCACTCAACCAATTTATCAATCTTTGTTTTCTTTTCATGTCTAAGTATTAATGCTGTATTATTATTGCTTCGTGTTGTTCTCACGTCATCAGGTCAATTTATCAGAAATTCCGTGAGGTAGACTTATTAGACAAGAAGAAGACAGTGACAGCTCTAAAACCTGGTGAAGATCGTGCCATTCTCCTGGGTCTTGGAATGATCCTTTCCTCAATCATGATGTACTTTGTCCTGGGGATCACCATATTACGCTCATATGCCGACAGGTACAACATTACCTTTTTCTATGTCCTTTATTTCCTTACAGAAAGATTTTTTTTACTCAACAAATATGGTGACTGGCAAATGACTTCATAACAACAAAAGTACAAACCCCAGATTATCTTCTATTTCACAATATCTCTCCAAATGTTTTTCATTGCATTAAATCGAGTCTCTATTCAAATGTCAAAACAGTGTGTGGACAGAGGAAGGTGTGTGTGTTGTTGTCAACGCCACGGTCACAGCTGACATGAACTGTTCCTACAACTGTGGGTCAGACTGCTGGAGAGTCTCCAAATACCCCTGTCTGCAGGTCTATGTGAGCGTCAATAACACAGGCCGTGTCAGCCGTTTATCTCACAATGAAGAGACACAGGACGCCAGCTCTGAAGTGAGTACAGTGCCAGGGGGGAAAATACTGGGAATTACTGGACTGTTTCTAATGTTGACAACGGCTGTCTGTTGTTTACTTGCTGACAGACTTCCACTTCAGAAAAACTAATATTAGGATCAGGGTTTTGTCCTGAGAAGCTGAAAAGTCAAAAAGATAAAGGGGTGTTTATCAATGTTGTAAAAGTCTAAAGAAAGCCTTGTTGCCCGTTAGATAACCTAAGTGTCAATCCTATCCTTGCAGTGTTTCTATTTGCCCAGGTGCCAGAAGGATAGTGGTGCCATGCATGCCATGATTATGAACATCTCTGAGCGTCTGAGGGTGAATCAGCAGGTCCCTTGCTATTACGACCCCAGCGAGCAGCAGGACATTGTTCTCTTGACCCGACTGTACGACCACAGCGTTGTCTTCCACTCATTGCTCTGGCCCTCCTGCATGCTCATTGGAGGCATCCTCATCATCATGATGGTGAAGCTCACGCAATACCTGTCCAGGCTGTGTGAAGAGATAGGGAAGATCAAGAGGTGAAATGTGTGTGGCAGCCGTGAAAGCCAAGAATGTAGTCGTCGGTGACACATGACAAGACCCGGATTGCTTTAACCAGACGACCTTGATGTGACTTTGTGCAAACGTTCCACTTTGGCTGTCATTTGTAACAGCTGACTGTCACACTAGGATGTCGTTGTTTAAACATCAGACGTTTATTACAGGGACTATGTGGACTGGATTTTGCATTGTGTCAATTGTAAAATTGGAACCGTTTACAAGGGATTTTGATTCTGTGCCTGTCATGTTAAATATAGTGTAATATGAGTAATTTATGAAACATACAGTACATGGCACCTGTCTGTTGTATAACTTAAGCAGAGCAAACCAAGGCTGTCCTCACAAAAAATCTGTCATGATAATGAAGAAAAATGTCTCCAACTTTCTTTTTACCAATAATAACCAGATGTGTTTTGTGATTTATGTTTTCCACCTCTCCAGAGACCAAATGACAAGGAGATTTCTCATTAAAACCTGACTGAACATGTTGTCTTAGAGGTCGTTCTTTATGGTGGGTGCTCTCAACATGATGTGCTTATAAAACTGGTCGAATAGTGGTTGAAATGCCGTGCCAACGCTTGCAAAAAATATTTATTTTCATGTATTTTCGATCGAAAGATTTTTTCTATTCTTTGTGTGCAGGATAATATATTGTGCGTACAAGATCCACGTTTTGGAGAATATCCCGTTGGCTTTGACTGTATATACTTAAGTAATCAACGTATTAGCACATCCTCTGCTAATGGCTTCCACACGTTCACATCGTTTCACTGGTGTGTCACTGTGTTTTCGAGATATTCGAAAACAGACTGTCTAGGTCGAGGATGACGAAGTCAAAGTGGAAACATTTCTCAATCGCACTTTTCCCTCTGGAGGCTGCAGCCGCGCATGATGACTCTTTGGCTCTCAGTGCTGCGTTTGTCCGACAAACATAGGATCTTTTCCCTTGTGTGCGCGAATGACATTTCGGAGGAAGCCTTGAATCTCCTGCGAAGAAATCCCACGTGAAGGCAGTCTTCAGTGAATCCGGTTCCATCTCATGACAAACTGTTTTCTCCAGCAGCCAACTATGTGCGGATGGGCGGTCCGTCATGAGCCTGCTAGCAACATTAGCTGTGTGGCGCTAGCGTGCTCCGATATGTGCATTTCCTTTCCAGGACGGCGCAATGAAAACATCATGAAGTCCTATGCACATATTGTTTCATTAGAACATATTGATAACAGCGCCTGGAATTAGAGGAGTCTTTCCATAGGAGCAGGAGAGTCCTGCCCTCCCCGTATCATTTTTTGATGGACTAAAAAGACTTCCAAGACGGGCACGAATGGGATTTTAGTCAGCTAGCCGCTGCTAGCTGCTGGACTGGCTGACTAGCTTCGCGGCCAACCGGTTGGCGTTACCCTTCTGACACAGGTAGTTAGCATTATATTTGTTTTGCTCCGTCTTAAATCGTGTGTTTTCCTTTATTATTGAACAAACGACACCCGCGTATAAAACCAATAATCGAGTATCAGCAAATACGACCATTTAGACGTACATTGGCCTGTTTGTGAGTCGTGGTTTTCATGCTGCAAAATGACATTGATCTGCTTAGTGAACTTGGCTAGCATGCTTAGGTAGCTAGCTAGCTGGCTGGGAAGCGAAGGTAGAACTCAGCGTCAACACAGCAGCACAACGCAAGCCAAAGTCGAGATGACTGTCAAGTTTGGACTCAAAGCTCCATGTTAGCAGCGAAGAAGTAATGACTGGATTGTGCAGGTCATCGACGTCAAACATCTGTTTGAGGTGTTTTGGTGTTTACAACGTCAGATAGAATAGTATCAGGTTGGGTATCACATTGGCGAGAAATTATATAATTAACACGTGATTTATTCATGTGTTCATTCTGATCATTTCAACAGGGTGTGCATGAGCTCATCCTATGTTAATATTAAGTTCCCTGTGTCTTTATATACTATCCCTGTGCAGCTCCAGTAAATGCTACTGCTGCTAATAATACTTTTACTGATCTCCAAGAGATATTCACAATATAATAACACTATCACTAAAATCAAATGTTTGCAATATGCCTTTTGCATTAATGTGCACTTGTTATGTAATTGTCTGTCTCCTACTTTCTTGCAGTTGGTTGATATTACGCATCTTGTAATTAGCAGGCTGTGAAAAGAGCACAGCTATGCCTCCCAGGCCATCCTCAGGAGAACTATGGGGGATGCACTTGATGCCCCCAAGCATCCTGGTGGACTGCCTTCTGCCAAATGGCATGATTCTCACATTGGAGTGCCTCAGGGAGGCCACACTGATCACGGTCAAGCATGAGCTTTTCAAAGAAGCTAGGAAATACCCTCTTTACCATCTCCTGCAAGAGGAGAGCTCCTACATCTTTGTCAGTGTCACCCAAGAGGCAGAGCGGGAGGAGTTTTACGATGAGACCAGAAGATTGTGCGATCTTCGACTCTTTCAGGCCTTCCTCAAAGTCATAGAGCCAGTTGGCAACCGAGAAGAGAAGATTCTAAACAGAGAGATAGGTATGATTCTTCAGTTATTACATGGGTCTAATGCGAACTTTTCATAATTTTAACATGGACACATACTATGTTCCAAATGTGTTCAACTGTAGGCTGTAGGACACATTCGCCAAGAAAATCCATCTTTGAAAAGTTTTTGAGCTTACAGATACAAATAGATAATTTGTTATGGTTTTTCCCTCTAGGTTTTGCGATTGGAATGCCTATTTGTGAGTTTGAGTTGGTGAAAGACCCAGAGGTGCAGGACTTTCGAAGGAACATTTTGAATGTTTGCAAAGAGGCTGTAGACCTCAGAGACAGTAACGGACCCCACAGCAGAGCTTTGTACGTCTATCCACCCAATGTAGAATCCTCTGTGGAACTTCCCAGGCACATCTATAACAAGCTAGATAAAGGTAAGACATTACATTAAGGCCAGTTTCTAAGAACACATCAAATAAAAAAGATGAACGCAGTTGAATTTTGACCAAATAATGTAAGTAGCATCATTAATTGTGCATGTGTGTGTACATGCATGCGTGCATTTGTGAGGCAGAGTACGATTATTGATTCAAGCACATGGACATTGAGACTGTTGTTCCTGTCTGTCTGTTCATTCATATAAATTTTGCTCTGCAAGCATTGTAAACTAAAGCTTTTCCGTAAATGTTTGTGATTCGATTCCCTTTCATTACTGACGGTATACATTCAGTGTAGGTTATTCTAAATGCGTAACTGAGCTTACATAAATCATGCAGGATGCAAAGCAAAGCAGGCACAGCATCTCTAACCCTGTTTCTGTTCCGACCTTTTATCAGCCGAAGCATAATGAACGTCTGTGTTGTAATTATGACATTTAATCAGCATCTTGAGACTGCGCTGATGATTGTTGTAAAGAAACAATGCTCCTTAACAGTGATATCAGCACTGTGGAAAGAGTGCTTTGGAAAGAAAAAAGGACTCTGAGCACAGAGAACAACTTTAATAATAATATACATTTTATTTATAATGCACTTTACATTGCAACTGATTCCCAATAAAAACAGGTAAAATAAAGAGGAACATACAGGTTAATTAAGTAGAAAGATCTTTAACGTTTATGTATGTATGTGTGTGTCTGTACAAGCTTAAAACATAGTAAAAATGTGTTTAAAAGCTGCATATATCCCTGATCCCTGATCTTCTGTCCCTCAGGTCAAATAATCGTGGTCATATGGGTCATTGTGTCACCCAGCAATGACAAACAGAAGTACACCCTGAAGATCAACCACGACTATGTGCCAGAGCAGGTGATAGCTGAAGCCATCCGCAAGAAGACACGGAGCATGTTGCTTTCTCAGGAGCAGTTAAAGATGTGTGTGCAGGAGTATCAAGGAAAATACATCCTTAAAGTCTGTGGCTGTGACGAATATTTGCTGGAGAAATACCCTTTGAGTCAGTATAAGGTAAAGTCATTTAGCTTTGTCAAAAGATCCGTTATGTGTAGGGAAGGCTACATAAAATAACATGTTACGTTGCTGATCTCAATGTATGAATAGCTTGAAAATAACACTTTGTCTATTGCAGTACGTGCGCAGCTGCATCATGCTGGGCCGCATGCCTAACTTGATGCTAATGGCCAAAGACAGCCTGTATTCCCAGCTGCCAATGGACAACTTTACTATGCCGTCATATGCGAGGCGAATATCCACAGCAACACCCTACATGAATGGGGAAACAGCCACCAAGGCTCTGTGGACTATCAGTGGAACGCTGAGGATCAGGGTCCTCTGTGCCACGTATGTCAATGTGAACATCAGAGACATAGACAAGGTACAAACACAGCAAGTAATGTGTTCCCCACACTAAACTCCACCTCATTTAATCACAAATTGAATGAATCTGTTGTTTTTGTGGCCGATCAGATCTATGTCAGGACTGGGATTTACCATGGTGGAGAGCAGTTGTGTGACAATGTCAACACTCAGCGTGTGCCCTGCTCCAACCCCAGGTACGACACCACAAAGTCTGCCACACTATGATTTCACTCTGCTTCGAGTGATATGATTGATTAATTAAATCTTCTCCCCGTGTGTACAGGTGGAATGAGTGGTTGAACTACGACATGTACATTCCAGACATCCCTCGCGCAGCCCGACTCTGCCTCTCCATCTGCTCTGTGAAAGGGCGGAAGGGAGCAAAAGAGGTTTGCAGCCCAATTATGTTCAAATATATTTCAGTCTAGTTTTACAACTTTGTTTTCAGGTTCTGTTTATTCACAGGTTACACATTCTTCTCACAATCAAAATGTTAAACAAACTTCCCTATTTTCTGCACGTGTCTGCTCCATGGCCTGCGTATGATTATGTTATGTTTCCAGTTATTTCATGTGCTTTATCTCTCTGGTCTTTCCTGTAGGAGCACTGTCCTCTAGCCTGGGGCAACATCAACCTGTTTGACTACACCCACACACTCGTAGCAGGAAAGATGGCTCTCAACCTGTGGCCTGTCCCACATGGCCTGGAGGATTTGCTCAACCCTATCGGTGTTACAGGTTCCAACCCCAACAAGGTGAAATGCAAATGCTGGCGTTAGGAACACAACACTCAACGTGCTTGCGCTTCCAGCTCGATTACTTTTTCAACAAATATATTTGCATGTTTATCTTGAATTCTTTTCACTTACTGCGTTTTTGCTCTGTTATCATATGAATTATATTGCACGTCAACTTTTCCTCTTCATTCAAAACATTTCAGATGTTCATCTGATACCAGCATTTCAGCCTTTTTAATAGACTTGGTGACAACGTGCAACCTGAGTAGAACCGCTGGATTTCAGTGGCTTCTTATTGTGACGTATCGATACCTCCCCATTCAGACGCTTCCTGTGTTTGATTACAGTTCACACTTTGAATGACCTCTGCTGTTTTGGAATCTTACAGGAAACACCATGTCTGGAGCTGGAGTTTGATCATTTCAGCTGCCCGGTCAAGTTCCCTGATATGCCCACTATTGAGGACCATGCAAACTGGAATATATCCAGAGAGCTTGGATTTAATTACTGCCACACTGGTTTGGTAAGAAAACAAGCATACATCTTCTGCATGAACAGCTCAGTTGTCACCTGCCTCCTTTTTGTTCTTTTTGCTTTTTCTTTCCCTGGTAGAAGTGGTCAGTTTGTTTTTAATAATTTGTGTCTTATGTGGTGCAACAGAGTAACAGAGTGGCCCGAGACAACCCCTTCACAGACAACGACAATGAGCAGCTTCGGCAGGTGTGTAACAGAGACCCGCTGTCTGAAATCACTGAGCAGGAGAAAGACTTCCTATGGAGACACAGGTAACATGTGCACCCTCATCGAGAGGGACTCATGAGGGGTGATCATTCTTGATGTTAAACATGACACTCCCTCTCTTGTAGACATTATTGTGTCAGTATGCCCGACATCCTTCCCAAGATCCTCCTCGCTGTGAAATGGAACTCCAGAGATGAGGTTGCACAGGTAAGCTCAGGTTCCCACCGCTGACAGGTGTTTGCATGACATTACCTATGGAAACAGATACATCTGCTTCTAATGCTTCATCACATGCTTCCACACTCGGACACACTGTGTGTTAAACCACCGTCATTTCCTCCCAGATGTATTGCCTTCTGAAGGACTGGCCTGCTATCAAGCCAGAGCAAGCCATGGAGTTGCTGGATTGCAACTTCCCTGATCCCATGATTCGAGATTTTGCAGTAAAGTGCCTTGACAAATACCTAACTGATGACAAACTCTCCCAGTACCTCATTCAACTGGTTCAGGTGCGTTGCAACCTCATTAAGGTGTGCTGCAATTATGTGTGACGTGAATTATGTTTGTTTGTAATGTTTGTTCATTATTGCTCAGTTGCATGAAAAGAAGGTGACACAATTTCGCTTTAATTTCTGCATTTTCTGTGACTGCAGGTTCTGAAGTATGAGCAGTACCTTGACAACCCACTTGCACGTTTCCTATTGAAAAAGGCATTAACCAATCAGAGGATAGGACATTTCTTCTTCTGGCATTTAAAGTGAGTGAATTGTTGTTTACTTTTTAACATTTCATTTGCAGTTCTAAGAAGTAAATGTTTAGTCTCAAATGCTGTTAAATTCATGTTCTGTGAAAGATATTTATATCAATATTGAGGCTTGTGCAAGTTTTTCAGTTTCTCTTCTGACTTCCTCAGGTCTGAGATGCACAACAAGACAGTGAGCCAGAGGTTTGGTCTGCTGCTGGAGTCGTACTGCCGGGCCTGTGGCATGTACCTGAAGCACCTGAGCAGACAGGTGGAGGCCATGGAGAAACTCATCAATCTCACTGACTTACTCAAACAGGAGAAAAAGGATGAGGCACAGAAGGTAATCTGACTGTTGGCAGCTGTTAATAGCAAACCGCTAAATCGGGGCGTTTAATCATGGTAACATCTGGACTAAAGGGCCTCAGAGACGTTATTACATTGCAGAGGGACACAGTTTGGACAGCTGCTACTTCATGTAAGCTGAACAAGGATAAGACCACTAATGAGATTCCATAAGTTACAAAAAGAAATAAGGCTGGTGTCCAAGTAAAGCATAGTTGTGAGGCAGTGATGCAGGCAGTCGTAATCTCCTGTTTCTGACTGTTTCTGTGAAGCCACCGTCAGTCAATTACAGTCTTGTAGGCAATGTCACTTCAATTCAAAAATCAATGTCAAACTGACCCTGCACATCCATTTACTGTTGCTTGCTTGTCTCTTTGTTGCTCTCCTCCAAGGTTCAAATGAAGTTTCTGGTGGAGCAGATGAGACGACCAGACTACATGGACGCACTGCAGAGCTTCACCTCGCCACTGAATCCAGCACATCAGCTGGGAAACCTTCGGTACAGCAGCCACATTGTCTGATATGAAACTGGTTGTGTTTATTGATTTTTTTTCCGTTTCAGAGCATATTGAATATTGAAGATGACTTATCACATGTAATACAAAATGATTGATTGAATAAGCCAAGGAATGGCTGGAGAACACTAAGGGTGAAATAATTTAAACCTGGTTGAGTCTGAACTTGTGGCCACAGCTGTGTGTCTGCTTGCTGCTACCTTTGTAGATTTTCTTCCTCTCTTAACACATTGCTGTCTCCCCATCAGTTTGGAGGAATGCAGGATGATGTCATCAGCTAAACGACCTCTGTGGCTAAACTGGGAAAACCCTGACATGATGTCTGAGCTTCTGTTTCAGAACAACGAAATCATCTTCAAAAACGGAGATGGTGAGGCTTCTCTTCTTCCCCCTGGTGTCCTCCTAGGTGCTTCTATCAACATTTGTTCTGACACGCTACCTGTGAGGCACGTTGCAGCGTACAAACACAGCCTCAGCTGTGCTCTCGTACTAGTTGTGTTGTTTGGATCCCACTGTACCGCTGCTGTTTGGGCATTTTGCTGCACGTTCTGTGACCAAACTTAGATAGCGCTGCTCCATAATGCATCACAGAGTTTGATCAAAGAGGCGCTAGCAGCTGCGATTCACCTCACTGTCATCCACCCCCTTGTCTCTCTCTGCCCGCAGATCTGAGGCAGGACATGCTGACGCTGCAGATCATTAGGATAATGGAGAACATCTGGCAGAACCAAGGCCTTGATCTCAGGTAGGCTCCTCACTCCACCATGACAGCAAGGATGCAGCTACATGTTCGCAGGCACTGGATATCTTTCATGTTCTCTCAATCAAGGCCTTAATGTAAATTAGTGGCAACCCCTGCCAGCCACCTGAGGTGATTAAAGTCCATCCTTACCGTGGTCGAGCAGTGTAGCTTGAAAGAAAACCGCTGAGAATTCATTAGTGTGCCGGTTACCAGACCGCTCTTACAGTTTCTGCCCTGTACGTTTTCCCTCCTTTCTCTCCTAGGATGCTACCCTATGGCTGTCTGTCAATCGGTGACTGTGTGGGTTTGATAGAGGTGGTGAGAAATTCTCACACCATCATGCAGATCCAGTGTAAAGGAGGCCTCAAGGGGGCGCTGCAGTTCAACAGCCACACACTGCATCAGTGGCTCAAGGATAAGAACAAGGGAGAAATGTGAGTGGCATTAATATGCGTGTGCAGAGTAGAGAGAACCTGAAGACTACAGTTTAAAGTTTGTTTTCTCATAGGTACGACCAGGCCATCGACCTTTTCACACGCTCGTGTGCGGGCTACTGTGTAGCCACATTCATCCTGGGCATAGGGGACCGACACAACAGCAACATCATGGTCAAAGATGACGGACAGGTGAAGATCACACCGTCACTTCTTTTTTACGTGCTACATGTGTTGCATTTGATCTTGACCTTGATTTCGATCATTCTTTGACATTTTCACAGCTGTTCCACATTGATTTTGGCCATTTCCTTGACCACAAAAAGAAGAAGTTTGGCTACAAGCGAGAACGTGTGCCGTTTGTGCTGACACAAGACTTCTTGATCGTTATCAGCAAAGGAACTCAAGAATGCACCAAGACAAGGGAGTTTGAAAGGTAACAGGCCCACAAGAGCTTAAGATCACATGTTAGTATTTAGTAGTAGTAGTTAGTTTTTTTTTTTTTTTTTTTTAATCCACCAAAGTTTAAACTGTTTTTAGGCGCAACGGAACAGCTTCAGACATAGTTGCAGCAGTCTGAACGGTCCCCCTAGAAGTTCCAGTGGATTCTACCTGTTCAAATCACTGATAACCAATCAGCTGTGAGATGGCGACGGGCACACACGTGGGCCATGCGCGTGGCTGTGTAACGTATCCAGCTACCAGCATTGTAACTTTTTAACAGAGGATAAGAACGGCACGATGAATCCTTTTGAAGCAACTGTGTCTTGTGTCAACAGTAGCTTGTAATGCTATGCTAACATAATCACAGTGAAATGCCAGAGCACATATCACATAAATTTGCTGATAATAAGAGTTGAGTTCTCCGGTGTGGTTTGTTGTGCTGTTCCACTTTACGGCACATTGTACCACATCCGTTGCTTGGCAACAACAGTATTTTACGTGAGATCACAATGAGCAGTCCCAGCTCTGTGCCTTATTGTGGACTGGACCGTTCCAAGTGGATGAACGTAGTAAGCTGTTGCACTTGGAGTCTTTGGTCTGGTCTGAACTTTAGAACAAGTCTTTTTCATTTGTTTTTTTTCTTTCTCTCTGCTCCTTCAGGTTCCAGGAGATGTGTTACAAGGCATACCTGGCAATCCGGCAGCACGCCAACCTCTTCATCAACCTCTTCTCCATGATGTTGGGCTCAGGAATGCCCGAGCTGCAATCATTCGACGACATCGCTTACATCAGGAAGACCCTAGCCTTGGACAAGTCGGAGCAGGAGGCCCTCGACTACTTCATGAAGCAGATGAATGACGCTCACCATGGCGGCTGGACTACCAAGATGGACTGGATCTTCCACACAATTCGCCAGCATGCCATGAATTAAGATGGCAACCAAAAGAATCGCTAGAAAAACTGTGACAATAACTGCACACAAGAACCAAAAAAAACAGCAGTAACAAATTAGCTACAGACACTGAGACCTGGTCAATATTCTGCCAGCATGTGACTGAAAGCTGCCTGTGCAGCTTAAAACCGGGGTGCTAAGAAGAGCCTTTATCAGGGACACAACACATAAAAGCTCCTGTTCCTTCAGGTGTCCCTGCGCTACACAAACAAAGAAGTCAAGGAGAAGATGCACTTCATCTTCATAGGACATAAACAAGAGAAGAAGAGTAGTGGACCTCGACAGATTGGGCTTTCCTCATATGAACAGACGCCGTTTTCCTTTTGTATCCTCCAAGTACATCAACAACCATCAACATTAACAACAGAACAGTGTGAAGACGGCTAATGTTTATCAGCTGAAACATAGAAAAGGACCCTGGGAGGCCTGTCTGGTGCCCGCATAAAAACAATCACATCATCTACCACTCTTAGGGACTGGACTGACAGGAAGTGTTTTTGAAAACACATAACTAGCATTTAATTCTTTACTGAAGCGCAGTTTTCACATTTGTAGCCTACAGATGATCTGTCCTCATGACACACCAGATGTTTCTGTACAGCAGTATATCCATAGATGTATATGCATACAGTGCACATATTCCTTTTTTTGAGTCTATTCTCTACTGAGCCAAAGTACTACACGTGTAACCCCACCACTCAGCAGTCTTATTGTAAAAAAAAAAAAAAAAAAAGGTCACCTCTATTCCAAATGATGTGTTCTCATAGCACTGATCTTTGCAGTATTTGTTTTTGTTGTGTCTATCAGTATTATTGTGTGTCAGCTGCTGAGGCACAAATGTCTGCTTCCCCCGCGACGCAGTTGGCGCACAGGCGGACTGGAGAGAACCTCTCTGACCACCAGCTGTACATGTTATGAATTGGTCTTGCAGAATCACAGGAGGGAAGGCATGGCCAGGGCGTCCTCGTGTGTGAGCTGCACTGTTACACTATGCAAGTTATGATCATAACATGTACTGTATACTGACAAAAAAAACATGTCAGGCGTCAAATGCATCACCCCAACATGGTGGGGGATGCTCAGTGCTTCACTGTAATAGCATCATCTACTTTTCTTGACAAGTTGAACTGTGAGACGGCTTTGTTTTTTTTTTTGTTTTTTTTTAAACTTCACCTTGCCTGTATTGTCTCCTTACCACGTTTCAATTCGGAGCTGTAAAATGATGCTTTTGTTAATCACAGGGCGTGTACAGCAGCAGACATTTGCCTCACATTTGCAATATGATCTCACATGACGTGGCATCCTGAAAGGCAAATTATTGTTGGTTAAATAACCTCCCAAGTGTCCTCTTCCCTGTTCTTTCCTATGATTGTAGCCCTTATGTGTGGAAAAGCGGTCAGTGCAGGTCTGCTCGCTGCGCACACACATACGTAAGAGGTCACTACATGTTTTAGCTTTACCAAATGACATACAGAGCGTGGTGTCCTGGACACTATGCCCATTCATTTCTTTTGTGTTTGCGTACGTGAGGAAAGACTTCTAAACGCTCAGGAGACTGATGCTTCTGATGCATGTGCTTCTGTACCGGATACAGAGCGGTGGGCCGGACCCATTGGAACTGAGGCCGAGCGTAATGGAAGAACTATGATGATTGCGTTTCCCTTTGTACTTGTTATGATGGTCCTCAAATATCTACCTTTGGTTTGACCTGATGTCACTTACTTGAATTTCATGTATAGAATTGACCTTGTTACTTGTGTGAGGTACAACAAAGTCAAAATGAAGGTAACAGATACTGCTCCTACATGTGCAAATGCTTTCCTTGATTAACTACAGAGCTAATATATTTTTGTATTTTTAAGTATAATCAAACTGGTATATGTAACTGCTAACCAAAAAGAAAAATGAGAAAAAAGGAACCATGCATAATGTGCACCATCCTCATCCAAACCCAGTAGACACCATCTGGTTGTTGAATCGATATGAATGAAGAATCAGGGCGGATCGTAGAATGAAGGACAAGGATTTTATGCTGTTGTCACAGGATGGGTTTCATGCCCAGTGGAGGTCTCACGCCCTGAACTCAGTCTGTAAGCACAAACAGGAAGAAGCAACCCTGCATGTTTTTAGAAAGATTTATGTTATCAATTCATCTGTATATAAAATAAGTCAGTCATCCTCATCTGACAATGTCTGTTCAACTTTAAGCATTTAGTGTTCTACTTAAATAAAACATTTCTCCAATTAAAAAAAAATACCTGATATGTTTGTGTTTGTGTTTGTGCAACAGTTTGATATTATGTTGCAAAGTTTAGAACAAGAGTAAGTGATAACCAAAGTTCATCACATCATCACATCCATCTTGAATCTTAGAATGAACTAATTCAAAGACTCTTGGTGTGGAAATGGAAACAAACATCGTATTCATCAACAGGCTTTTGATAGGTCGTAGGATGTAGTCCTGGGGGAACTTTGATTTGTGAATCAGATATTCTCTATATCTGTGTCTCAGTGCGATTAATCTACTGTTACAGTTCTTCAAACAGCTGGGAGCAGTGTCGCATACACTGTGTGACTTTAGATCACTGTTCATTAAATCCAACGTTTCATATGCAGCAGAATGTTGACGCATGCAGAAACAGCTTGTATAATATTTCCCCTGTGTATGTGTTCTAACTGTTCTGAGAAACAACAGTGGCTTTCACTTTTTTCTCCAGCCTCTTCCAGTAGTTGTGCACAAGTAATGAAAAAGACCTGATATCCAAATGTCCCCAAATGAACTGGAAAATATACTAATCCACGTCATGAAATTACCCCTGAACTGTACCAACTGGTACAGAATTTGGAAACACACATCATCTTTGTAGAATGTGGCAATTTCATGTGGTCTTTCTGGAAGTTAATTATTTGGCGTCTACTAACACTCTGTTCCCAGCTCAGCACACATCAGCTGATGCTCAGCTGACATGAAATGTCTGTTCTACTCTTTTGTAACCTCGGCACCACTGCAAACGAGTCTCTACCCTCATCGTGTCTTCCCAGTGTTAAATAAAGGTTGATGATTCTGCTCGAACCGCTTCAGCCTGCTGACACTTCCTGTCTGCTGTGTAAGCCAGGTTGCAGCACAGCACCTTTTCATGCTTCATCTGACTTCATCGCTGTTTGTCTGCTGCTGCTGCTGCTGCTGCTCTCACTGCCTCAGACCAGGTACTTCCAGGAGGGAGGGTGGGGGGTTCTCAGCACAGTTATTTTTCACTGATTGCTCCCTGGCTGAATGTGCATTTATTCCATCTTCTCTCTCTCTCTCTCTCTCTCTCTCGCTCGTTTCACCAGCTTGTCATCATCCTCACCTACCTAAGAAACGTCTGAGCTGCCACAGCTGTCATCTCATGCGTTCGTTATCGCCATCTTTAAGGGTTAATGTACCTGGAGAGAACCCACACAGAAAGGAGGGGAAAGCATGCAAGCTCCACAGAAAGACAAAGTCCTTCTGAGTGTGTCCACAGTGTCACCACTACACCACAACTGTCGCCTCAGATTTTCAAAACACAACATTGATTTCATGTCTTCACAGGATGACAAAAAGTCCCTGATGACACCCAACACAGGTCATGTGGGCGATGGCACGCCCAACCCCCGCACCAGCTGATACAGTTTGCCCTGGGTGTATCTTGAAGCGAGCCTTCCCCCTGTTGACTCACTGCACATCTGGGAGGCCAGGTGAGCGAGGCACTGCGTGAGCTTCACGAGGCCCACCAGCAGAGCCCCACCCCCCAGCATCAGGCTGGGCCACAGCACTGCCAACAAGGTCTTCCTCAGAGTGTACTTCCTGTTCAAGATGACATCCCCGGGGTGCCTTGAGAGGTCACTGAAGCAAGGTGAGGTGCTCCCCAACTGAGAGTCCAAGCTGTTCTTCACATGGACGACTTCATCTTGAAGTTCTTTCTGGTCCATCTGACATTTGGGTATGTAGAAACACTGTGGAGACCAAAAATAGACTGCTTGACCATCTCAGGAAGTCTCCTGTGTTCTTCACGAGACCACACGAGATCACTCATAATGTCCCACTGTCTTCACTCTCACGCCTGTAAATCAGGGGATTTTGTTCTAATATGAAAACAATGAGACCTTGTGAGTGAATATTAAGCCGCTGGTGTTCCCTACAGTTTGGCCAGATCCAAACCCAGAGGTTTCAGAAGCTTCACATGGTCTCACTTCACTGATCCATACCTGAGGCGTGAGGACGGACTCCTCGTCAAAGTGTAGAAAAGCCCTCTGATTGGATGTTGTGAGATTAACCGTCACCCTGAGGCATGGTACGGTGCTCACACCTCGGCAGTCCACCCACTCGTCCAGGACTTGAGTGTGCAGCAGTGTGCAGCCTCCCCCCTCCTGCCACTTACTGCAAGACAAGAGATCAGGACGTCTGACTTACATGTCAGAATGTCCTCCACACATCGCCACGAAAGGCAGAGACACACCAGCAGAAGCTTCGTCGAGCTCTGACCATTTCTGACAAGGGAAAATAGGTTTGTACAAAAGAAAACAAAGAGAAAAAAAAAATCTAATCGATATCTTCACTGCACATTGTGCAGTTTATTTTCAATAAACTGTACATTTATTTGCAACCTGTTGTCAGTGTCACAGTAACACCTGCTGAACTTTGTCTGCACTTAGTTCACTTTTTATAGTTTATTTATTGTCTAAAAGATTGTTGACGACCAATTTGATAGTAATCACCCAGTGTCACTGTCTGTCTCTTACCCTGACCACACAACTACAGTACTACAGTAAAGGATATAAAATATCCTTTTTGCTCATGTTTTACACAAATTTTATTAACCAACTACTTTGATAATTAATTGGATTTTCATTTACCTAGTATGTTTACAATGCACAATGTATCTGTTTCAGTATAAATGTGGTCCTGTCTTTAACAGAGGACTGTGACTGTTGATAATAAGTTTTCTCGTTGTGACAAGTCAGTATCAAATAATTCTAATAACACAAACTTGTTGTTCACCAGCACCTTGAAACTTGCTGGTGAGTTTGATGGGTTTGTGAGTGGGTCACATACCTGTTCACGTACGGTTTGACCAAAGTGATGCCAACCACAAAGAACATGAGGGCAGAGAAGGCCATCATGCCGAAGCCCAGTAGGACGGCTCTGTCCTCGCCCACACTGCACACTGGCACCTGGGTACGAGCTCGCTGCCCCCAACGTGCATCCGCACCTCTGTTGCACTCCTGCTCATTTGCTGCTGCCAGCAGTAGGAGCTCCCTGTTACACACACACACACACACACACACACAGGCAAGAAAACATTCCAGTAATTATTAACGTTTCTATTTCAAGGACTCATCAAACATCAAACCTCACTGGTTTAGTTCATTTCATTTCTTGGGGTTTGTCTTCCGAGTTTTAAATAATCTTTGAAGTATGTCAGTTAAAATGTAACATCCAGTGGGAGCAGTTCAGGGTGACTGAGATATTTTCTGATGTTTCCAATCAGGATGTGTTCCTGATACAGTATTTGATTTTGAACAAGTGCACATTTTTTAACAGCAGGATCAGATTAGTAGATTCTTTCACAGAAATCCTTGGGACAAAAAGTTTAATTTCATTGTCTTTTTGTTGAAAATACAATGTCTAAGTAACAGATAAATAATTCCTGCTTCCATGAAAGTGCCTTTCAATCCGTCCGTCTGTCAAAGTAACATATTTCCAGTGATCCATCAAACAGCCTCCATCTGAGTTTGATAACTACACATATAGTTCAAACGCCTCAACCCCAGGTTCTCTGGTTATTATTTACCATTTCAGCACTCAATGTGAGATAGAATGACTATTATGTTTATGTTTTTTTTAAGGAGTCAGAACCCAGAATCACAAGGTAACATACAATATGAATGTGTGTATGCGCTCAAGCTTCGTTGGAAATCTGTGTGTGAAGTTTTGGGAAACTGCAGCATCGTTTTCCTTCCTAATGATCTCCCGTCAGTCGTCCCAAACCCTGGTGCCAGTCGATTGTCATCTTACCGTGTCTGCCTCCTGCGAGCACCCTGCAGGTTGATGTTAATTGGGATACTGAACGACCTCCGGGGAGAAGCTGAGTTCAAGAACATCTCCACTCCGATGTCAGCCACCACCCAGTCCCAATTTCTACCGATCTGAAACCAAATGTCCCTCTGTCAGCAGCCGAACATATTTATATCGCCAACGAGCAGCCGTGAAGTGTGTGGAGCAACTGAATGGACTAGATCAGTTCAGTTTATTCTCAGGGGACAACCCTGTTGTTTACCAAGGCTCAAAGGTGAGTGCACAAGCACCTTTCTCCCTCATCTTGGGTTTCTATAGAAACCACTAAAGGTGAGGTAGGTAGGACACTAATGGCCTCTCTGTGGGCCCCTGGAGCTTCAGCCACATGCAGCAGTTTGTCATGAAACAGTTGCATAGATGCATAGACGAACACATTTCACATTTCATTTGGGCCAAAGCCTCATGTTGACACCTCCTAGACATTCTCTATGAAGTCCAATATTTGAGAAACAAATGTAGAAACAAAGACACACACACACACACACACACACACACACACACGTCATGTTCACACGTGTTATTCAAACATTCATATCATCTTGTATTATTCATGGGCTGCAGGAACAAACATATGGAGGTAATAACTCGCTGACAGTTGTGTTAAATGTAACAAGCCTGCGGCTGGGAACAACTACAGCAGGTTGGAAACGGAGCCAAGCATTTATTAGAGGAGAAGTCACTGTCAAAGCGGTTTATTCAAAGTTGAGTGTAAAACACACTCTCTCACATGAATGCTCAATATATGGAAAGCTGTTTATTATACAATGTTTTCACGTTTGCACATTTGTAGTTCTGTTTGACTCCTCTCCGTCCAGACCTTCCACTTCCTGCTCTCTTGTGTTCCCCTCTCCTGCGTCTCGCCATATGTCCCTGGTGAATTTAATCAGGGCGCTCCACTGTCTCTGTGCCAATTGGTCTTTGTTCCTCAGTGCTATTACGTTCCACCCTTTTCCCTGTGTGTGTTTGGTGGCCTGAACTGAATTCTGAACATTAATCAGAACCCATGTCGTGGTTGCTGCAGTGCAGCATGAACCTCACCAGCGACGTCTCAGTGGTTTTCAGGTATTATAGTAACAAAAGCTTCACGGCCGTCTCCTGTCTGAGTTTAATTTTTTACACTTGAGCAACGTCCGTAAGCAATGATGCGGTTGGTGTGATCATGGTGCTGGTGGGTTGCATTGCAGATTGATAACACATATGAACACTTGATCCTGTAAGTGTTCATAAGTCCCTGTCATTCAGGAAGATTTTTTGCTGTGTGTCTGACAGATCTGAAAATCCTCCCAATTCAATTTGTTTTTTTTACTCAAGAGCTGCGATCCTTTGTGAATAACTCTCACCTTTACGAGGATCAAGTGTTAACTTTAAAAAGCCTCACAGTTCTAACAATTGTCTTAGAATTTCATCACTCCAAGGAAATCTCTGTACTCGGAGGCTTTGTGAATGCGGCCCAGTGGAATTTATTGCTTCTCAGACTAATCACGTTGTTTAAAAGAATCAAAGGGAGCAGAGTGTAGCTGTCAGGCACACTCATCAGAGGATTGACAGTGGAGAGGATCTCCAAGGTCATGTTCAGTGTTCAATGTTGTTCTTCTATTCGTGGAAACTAAGAAGCTGCTTTCCTTCTTGCCATCTGTATCGACGTCTTGGAGCTGTACATTGGTGTCAATGGAAAGCCTTCTGCATCTCATACAAACAGTGTCGTGTTCATCTGTATCTCATGCCGAGCAGCATGCACCTGGTAAAGGGGAGTAGAAATCAGGCAGAAATCAGAATCTGTATCCGAGACCACTGACCTGGTCGAATGAGTTCATCCTGACGTAATTCTTCACTCAAATACAAAGCCCAGATGAGCAGCTGCCACTATGCCGAGGCGGGTGTAAGTAATTCTTATCCCTCATAAGAATTACTTACACCTGCCTTCTGCACAACTTTCATAAATCGGCAAAGTGATCGAGCTTCTATGTAACATTAAAACTTTAAAAGAGAAGATGAAATACTGTCACGTTTTCAGGCAAGGCAGAGACCAGCGAGGGCTTTTATTGAAATGTTTTACTGAATATTGTTAAGCCCCTGGCTTTGACAACCCCAACTGTAAAACACATTAATGAATTAATCTGAGAGACAGGGATAGATAAAACAAAGACACCAGGATTAATCAAGCCTGGTCTGCAGCATGCTGACTGCACAGAGTAGATAACAACAACAACAACAACAACAACAACAACAACAACAACAACAACAACAACAACAACAACAACAACAACAACAACAACCACCACCACCACCACCATCATCATCATCATAATAGACAGACACAGACAGACAGACAGACAGACAGACAGACAGACAGACAGACAGACAGACAGATAGATAGATAGATAGATAGATAGATAGATAGATAGATAGATAGATAGATAGATAGATAGATAGAGACCAAGAACTGGAGAAATTCCAACATTATGCACAAGCCAGACAGAAGATGACAAAGATTGTAACAGGAGCTCTTGTCACACAATACGCCGTGGGACGCTGTGGGAACTCCCCCGACCATGGAAACCTGCTCCGGTGTGATTTAACTGTGTCTCAGTCGCCTTCTCTGGTGTATTTATTCTGTGTGCGTCCCTGTCGCGGTGCCAGGTGGTCTTTGTACCTCATTCAGCTTTCCACTGTGATGTTTTCGTCTTCGACTGAGCACAGCCTGGCTGTTGATGGGTGTTTAACTTTTCCCTCATTCTTGTCTGGATAGTTTGCTGATTCTGATCTACAATCACCACCTGAGTTAAGACTTTAACAACTGTCCTTTGTTTGTTTGTGTGTATGTTTTCTGGTCATTACATGACCTGTACATGGAAGAAAAGTTGTTCCCACCACTACTTTTGAGGGTTCTATTTGTAACCTGCAAGACGTCAGACTGCCTTGTTGGCTGGTTTTGGAAGAATCAAGTGCTTTTGAAACTGAAGAAAACAAGATTAAAAATGTATTGAGCTCTGTGTATTATACCTTACCTGGTAACCTGAAGCGTTGCCCGACACTGGAGGATCCCGGTGTCCTGCTGCCCCACCGACATGGCTCAAAGAGAATTTAATGTTTAACATATTGCAAATGGACTCGTGCAATAATTTGACACTGGACTGTTTCTTTTCTTTTCACGTTTATTTTACGTGTTTTGCTCTGTGTTTCAGATCTCACTCCTGCTGAGAATCTTTGGGAAAAAGTTGTGTTTTCTCTCCGTAAGAGCCTCAGAAGTGACCTTGTACAATGGTGCAACAAATTCCTCTGATTACCCAGGAAAACAGTTGTAATTGGACATGCAACGTCGCTCTTTATCTGATTATGCTGCTGAACATTGCTGAACCACATGTGCAGACAGACATCAGTGTATGAAAAGCAGCAAGTCACTGATCATAATGGACAATCACCAAAAGAGGAATATAACTTTTTTTACCATTGGACTGATATTTTTGCTGAATGGCATAGAGTACGGTAAGTTTAATGGGAGTTTAATGGGAGGATGATAAACTTTGTATGCTTGATGAGATGAGATAATGGGCTCATTGGAGCAGTTTTTAAAGAAATCCTCATCATGGTAATTTCATCGTATGCTTAGAGAATAATGATTTGATTACAATACAATTACATTTAATTGAAATATCTAACTGTGGGTAAACAATGGGTAACAGTTACTGCTCTTTTCCTTTTCATTCACCCACCGTCCCTCCTCCCATTCTCAGCTGTCATTCTGCCTACAATATGGCGGTATCTACAGATTTTGGAGGCCCCTCCACACTTCCTGGGTTTGGGTCTGTCTGCTTTCAGTCTGAGCGGGCTGCTCACAGGACCCCTGTTTGGGCTCTGGTCCGACCGCAGCAGAAATACAAAGTTCATTATCCTCTTCTCTAATCTTTTTGAGATTGCCGGTGAGTATTCGAACCATTCATATGACAGAAACGTTCCCAAAAATCTATTTCTCAATAGAGGTTTTACCCCTTTTGAGCAACAGTTGCTGATAACTAAAAGATCGTAACCATGAACTGTAGCTGTGACAACACAGAGGTGGGTTAATTTTTCATTCAAACTCAAATAGGAGACAACGCCAGCACGACTGACATGTGGCAAACACATGCTAATATTCAACATGGCAACCACATTAGTTGTCCATGTGCTCATATTTTCAAATCAGTTCTTGGGTAATTTGAAATTAAGAGGGAAACAGACGGTGAATGCTGGTTTTGCAAGTATTTGGTGACAAACTGAAGTGTTAAAAACACAAAAAAGGTGACAAGAACATTCTAGAAATCTTAACTTCAAATCAACTGACACAGTTGCATTGCTGCAGCTGCAGTCTCAACTTTCACTTGTTTCACACTGGACATTCTGCTTGACAACATGATTTTTTACTTTTTTCCACAGGTAACTTCATGTATTTTATAGGATATTCTAAGTGGCTGTTGTTGTGTAGTCGGCTTGTAGCAGGTGACACCCACACCCACACTGACACGCCCAGGGAGAAGTTAGACATTCTTTTAACACTGCTCTTGGCCTCTCAGGTATCGGTGCAGGGGCAGGAGCCTCCATCTTCGGTTTCCTCTCTCGGAGCACAAAGCCAGAGGAGCGATCTGGTATCTTTGCAGCTGTCATGGCCTGTCGTCAAGCAGGCCTACTTATCGGTCAGTATCTCAGCCCCCCTCCTCCCCCCTGCCTTCAACCATCAAAAACATTACACCTGTCTCCACCCCTTCTGTCGCCCTGGAAAAAAAAATAGAAATATCAGACCAAGAAGAGTTTTCAGACATTCACTCTGATGTTCAGTTTATCCACTGAGAGATGGAGACATTCAATAAATCACCAGCGTGGAAGCTGCTGTCCCCACATCCTCTGTTTGTACTCTGCAGCCTCTTTTTAAAGCACTTCCTCCTGTCTCTCCAGGGCCGGCATTCAACCTGTTCCTGCGGCTCTGTGATTTCAAACTGGGGCCCTTTGTTGTGAACAAGTATACATCTCCTGGGGTAACAGCATCCAGATCCTAAGCAATTGGAGGTTTTCTGAAAGCCTCATCACCGCAGTCCTAGTCTTCACAAATGGTGTCTCTGTATTCAGCGCTCCTTCTGGTCCGTTTGCTTTATTCTCCTCTGAGTAAGAGGAGAACAGAGATGCCTGCAGCCACACTCAGCCCTGTAACAACTCCTATCGATCGATTCCTTCTGTTCCTATTCTCTCTAATACAACACCTGCTTGGACGTAGCTCCAACGAGCTCCAGACAAAAGTTCCTCTGAGCCCATTCATCCACATAATTCTAGACTTTATGGATTACGGACCTCGTCCAGCTCCAACTGATTTATTTGGTTTTACTGGTCGCTTAAGTAATATTACAGGGGACTTTTCTTTTGTTTTTCAAAGATTTTCATGTGCCTGTTGTGGGTGCTGCTCCAGTTTGTGGTCATGGCTATGCACTGGGATGTGCCAGTGATCGGCGTCACTGAGGGGGAAACAGTGGTACTGGAAATGAAACACAAGGAGGATGAGGAACTGCCGTTGATGGACTCCGACGAGGAGACCTCACTCACCTACAGGGCTGTCAGCTCTGACCAGTTGGACACCTCCACTTCTTCTGAAATTCCACCAAGACACGATGCTTCTGCGCTCTCTAAACCCTTCAAAAAGTTAAGCGCCGGTAAAGGTGAGTGAAGCAGTTTGACTGGCTGTCTGGAGCGATGAATGTCAGCTGCTGTCAGACTTATTTGTGGTATTCAGGTAGGATGAGGTGTCACTGCCAATGCACATGTTTCACATCTGTTCTATTGATCTTTGCGCACACACACACACACACACACACACACACACATCTCTTTGGGGATTGAGTATCATGTCAGATCAGATTTCCTGTGCATTGTTTGGACTGGACTTGGCACCCTGGCTAATGTCTGATTGTCTATGTGTGTAATGTCTGGATTCTGGATGCATCACAGCCATAAGTTCACAGAGGACGCATGCAGTGTTTATATGCCACATTTGATTAACTTTTAATGTACTTTGTAATTCTCAGAGTGTTTGTGTGTGCTCGCGTACACACACACACACACACACACACACGTCAAACCTCCGTATTGATTCGCTTACGCTTTGAAGATGTGACAAAGGGATGGATAGCAGACTTCCTGTTTTATTGACGGCCTGACATGAAATGGAGGAAGAATTTGTTATGCGGTCAACATGCGGCTTATTGATTCCCTTTTTATGTTTTGAAGAGTCTACAGAACCTGAATCTCCAGAGCAGAGCTAGAGAATCTCGAGCACTGACTTTCAGTGGGTTACAGTGTTCCTGGTGTTCACTTTCTTAAATTATTGATCCTCCTTTGCTGTGAGGAACCTCAAGCAGGTTCTTTCACTTTCTTTCATCAACGTATACATTCATGCGTTCACAAACAGAACTAACACTTCATTAAATACCCCACAGGTGAGCATGGACACAAATAACAGTTCAAAAAGTTTCGAGAAATATTCTTTTCTAGGAAAACACTTCCAAAGGTTAAATGAGAAAGTTGCTGCTGCTACAAAATGATCTTAGCTCAAAGTCCAAGCTAGTCTGTCCGACACCACCAAAAACCTTAAAACCTACCCCCAAAAGCACTTAAAAAAAAAAAAATCTTATCTGGGTATTTAGTAGTTAGTAGCAGTCACATGTCCTCATTCCATGTCCTCCACATAAACAAATGTTTGTTTTTTTGCCTTTAAACCAAACTTGTAGTTGAGACTTTTATGGTTTGTGCTGGAAAAACTTCCTGTTCAATTCACTCTGCCCCCAGTGAACGCACACAACTCCCCCAGAAAAGCAAATATTGCCCTTTTCTGTTTCTGCGTGTAAATTAAACAGCACAGAAAATGCTGAGTATTCGATGTTATTACTGAGAATAGAGGCCAGTTAGTTAATAGTCTTGTGCTGAGCTAAATGGCTTCAAATGGGAGCAAAGCATTGAACGCGTTGTCTCCTTGTGTTAAGAAAGAATATGCACTTTCCAAAATGTGTGTGTACAGTTACTAGATAGATATGAATGCATTCTTTTCATATTCTATATCACAATGTCACAAAGGTGTGTTGTACTGTAGGTGTAATGTACAAAAGGATTATGGTCATGTTGGACCATGAACTAACACATAGAAAGTAGGACCACTTTATAAATTTGACACAAAACTTTTAGAAGATATTAATACCTATACAAATAATTTCCAAATTTTTTTTGGGTCTCATTTACGTAGGGGGGAAAAAAAATCATATTACAGGGAAAAGCTTTATGACTATTTCACGGCAGCTTCACTGTGTGTTGACCTGACTTTCATAGTTTTATACAGTCTATGATATATGTACACACATATGCACAAGTTAACTAAGATACCATGAACTAAAATAAGAGCTCAATAATGCACCAAAATGAGAAAACCAAACTATACAGAACTAGTTCTAAACAGAACTATAGTAAATCACACTGTAATATCAAGCCATTCCTTCAGCCATCTGGCACAAACATCCAAATTTATCTGCAAGCCCAGTTCATTTCTCCTCCAAGTCCATAAGGGAGATTTTTGTTCCAGGAAAAGCTGGTGTTGAAATTTGGAATCGATTAAAATACATTTTGTCTCGTGTTATTCCATTTTGGATGCAAGAGAGGGAGATCTGCCATTTATCTGATGCAAAAGAAATAGTTTATTGAACTGGAAAATTAAAATGACCAACCAGCCAGGATTTGAAATGCCTGCCTCTGACAAAAGATAAGTAGCAGATAATGCACTCCCAGATCTTCTTTCTAAACTCTTCTATCCCATCGCAACCGGCCAATTGAAACGTTCAATACAGTGGTGCCACTTGAGCTGCTTGATCAGTGTCTGTGCATCTGTCACCTCAGAGTTGCTGAAAGAGGAGGTGGTTGTTCTTCTCACGGCCCAGTTCATCACGCTCTTCAATCAGACAGCGCTGGAGGTGAGAGCAGCTACAGGCCTTCTCTCAGTCACACAGTGTTGACACACCATCTCCTCCACTAGCACTGACTGAATCTACCAACAGTGACCTTGCAAACATATTTCTTTACATCCCCAGACCATGGTGACGCCTCTGACGCAGCGCTACTTTAGCTTTGGCGAGCTGGGCAACAGCCTGATGTACAGCCTGTGTGGGGTGGAGGTCATCCTGGGCTTCTTCTTCGTTCGCTGGCTGAGCAAAAGGGTGGCGGACCGCGTTGTGCTGGCTGTTGGCCTGGTCATCTGCTGCACCGCCTGTATCTGGTGCCTCATCTTCATCTGCGACCTCCAAGGTGCACACTTACATGCACATGTAAAAGCACACACAGGTCCACACAGACCGGAAAACCTCATTTGATGTCCCAATCGTTTCTGATGTGGCTGTTTAGGGCACAGTGGAGCCACATTGGGCTACGCATCAGACTGAACTCTGTGAACAGGATCTGTCAGCGCTGGTAAACCAGCAGGCAAACTGGATCCTGTGTGTTCACGTTTGGCCTGCGTCTGCTACAGTTTCTCATGTTTACCGCTCTGATTACAAGTGCCAGGTTCTGTAGCTGGGGGTTGCCTGGCTGCATTTAAATGGATTATGGTAATCTAATTAGACAAAAATGCTATTTGTTAAAGCGTATTATACATGTGACTGCTATTTTTTTTTCAGTAAGAGCAGACACATCAAGAAATAAAACGTACAAGAGAGGAACCTGTCCTTGACCACTTAAAAACACGTTTGATTGGTGAAATTATAAGATTACAGGCTTTCAGCCGAGACCGCAGCATCCAGCATTTGGAGTGGGCACAAATTCACACAAACGTGTGCATGATGCAAAGCAGCAGAGAACAAAAAAAAAAACAGGCGCCGCCAGCTTGGCAGCGGTCTCATCTTCAGATGAGCTATCCCTCATGGTGCCAAAGCATTTGTGGAGAGAAGTTAAAGCCAAAAGAAGAGGGGCTGGATCGCTGGTGTCTCTCACTGTTATTATCATTATGTACCAGAAAAACAACGAGCAGCCTGTGGGGTTGATTGTATCCTGAAGAGCTGTATATGATGGACACGCTAACCTCAAGGGGGAGATAATTCCACTGACATAGGTGTTCCTGGCATTGCAGGCAACTATGGATGGGAGCTGGCGGGCTTCATCATCGGCGTTTTCCTGCAGCTGTTGGGGCTTCCCTTTGTGGCCGTGTCACAGGTGTCGCTCTTTTCTAAAGTCACAGCGGAGAAAACACAAGGTTGGCAAATTTTACCTTACCTACAGCACATTTTGCACGGTCCGTTATATCTACCCAGTCGTGAATGAATATGAGCAGTATTCACAGTCGTGTTTGCAGAGAGAATGAAATTATGCTTCATTGTTTGTGTGTCACCAAAAGGATTCAACCAAGGTGTCAGACGCTCTGTTGCAGGCCTGGCCACCATACTGGGTCCTTTGTGGGCAGGAGGACTGACCAATAATTTATACATAATGCTTGGCATGATGCTGGCACTGCTCATACTGGTCACAGTGAGTGTCAAACTTCATTACTCGCCAGTGTACGACTTTTTTTTCCTCTGTTGTCTCACACACTTCTGATGATGAATACAGTATGTTTGTTTTTTACACTATTGTTCTTTGCCACTTGAGGTGGTTGACAGATTTTGCCACAATCAGGCAAAATCTGGCCCTGGGCCTGATGCTAAGCTAATAATCTGTTAGCTGTAGCCTCATGCTTAAAGATAAGTTAAGGTTGAGCGAGTGAGTCCACAATATTAGACTCCAACATGACTGTTGCTATTTTGACGAATCCGTCCTACACAAACTCAACGTACCCAACTTGCCCTGGTCGCCATGGACCCCTCTTGCTCCCCAACAAGAGGCAAACCAGTTTGGTGGAACGGTGGAAGCGCTCTGCAGAACACTGAGTCTGCAGCTGGCACTTGTGATTCTTTTGTGTGATTTGTTGCCCAGGAAAAGACCGTGTGAGATGAGATGTTGTGCTGCATCAAACAGTCTCTCTGTGTCATTATCCTGCATGTAAATATCTCTGAAATCCCTTTGTCTGTGTATGAGATGATTCTGTCATGAATCAGAATTTTAGCAAAGTGAAACAACTTGGCAGTGACGACGTGCACGCTGTCGTACTTGTCATGAGAGAGAAATGACAGTGAACGCCGACAGCTTCATGGTGAACGTGTCTGTGTTAGAACAAAGTATCTTATGGGTAGTTCATTATTATGTGACTCATGTTTGCTGGGTTTTATTTCCTTGTGTGTTAAGGTGCGTGTGGATGCCCTAAATATCTGCTAATGTGCTGCCTCCTGTTGGTTCAATGTGTGTTACAAATGGCAGAAGGTTTTCTTCTCAGGAAAATCTCAAACCAGCACGTCTTCACATCCTCAGCTTATCACCGTGGCTCTCTGTTCTGTCAAGCGATGTCATGGTGCACGTATTCTGCAGGTTATGACGGCGCTATCCTTCAACCGGCTGACTGAGCGTAAGGTAGCGGAGTGCACCCAGAGCCCTGACAGCGGAGGATAGAGCTGCAGCAGGTCTGAAGGAAGCTGAAGACGGACTGGAGGAGTGTCCTTCACCTCTGAGAGGATCAATGGGAGTTGGCTGCAGAGGATCGTGTATGCCTGGACTAAAAAAAAAAGTGTACATCAAAGAGGTGAACAATCTTCAGAAGTAATACAAGTTTTAAGTCGTGTCTGTTCCTAGCTGCACATTTTATGCCACGTTTGAGTGTGACTACTTGATTTTTAATTATCTTTTACACAAGGGGGCACTATTGCTCTCATGTTGAATACGCAGAGGTGCCACTGAGGATGACAAACATTATTTTAAAACTATACTATTTATATTCCCAGGTACTGATAAAAAGGAAAGACAGCAGGTTTTTACATGTGACTCGTGTTTCAAATTTTCATTTCTTGTCTGCAGTATTTCTTCCCCTAAAAAAAATAAAAGAGTTGACAGTTGAGGGTAGAAGTGGAGGTGTCTTATCAGCAACATGCCAGGAGCTGATAGAAGAAGAGGGTCAAACAGGGTGATGCTTTAGAGATTTAGTCAGTTTTATTTTTACAGTGCTGTAAGGAAAAAAAAATTAATTCAGTGGCGTGAATGAAACACAAGTGTTGCATGTTGACAGATATTCTTTCTTCCATATATTGTGTGCCAGGAAGCGGAGGCTGAATTAAAAACTAATTTGAAACATGCTTAATAGTTAATTTGCAATCACTGTCTTCTTACAACAGCCGTTGATCCCCTGGATTCATAATTTAAAACATGACAAAAAAAATGACGTGTATTCTCCTGCAGGAAGCGCTGTGCGTTGGTGCTAAAAGCAACATCAAGATATTGTAGATTCTCTTGCATTGATCACCACTTTGGACAATCTGTGTTTTTGCATAATTGCAGATAAGACTCAGTAACCTTTCCCCCCC
>CAAKHB010007102.1:172331-201764 GCA_901007665.1 Aeoliscus strigatus
CCCCCCCCCCCCCCGCATTTCTTATAGATCCAATCACAGTGTATTTGTATTCAGCATCGCTTCACCTACATTGAATCAGTTGCCACCGCCCACACTAACCATCCACCCCCTTACTCATATGTGAGCCTCGGTGAAACGAATGCCTTTGGGACACGCCAGCACGTGGTTTAGGGCAGCCTCGCTCATTGATTGCAGCAAAGGAAGTATATTCAGACAATGATCATACTCATGTAGGTATATCACTTGTTTCTAAACCCAATGTTGCGTTCTCAAGATTTTTTCCCCCGCTGGCAGCATCAGAGAGCCTCAGAGCTGTCAGTAAATGTGCTCATCAACCAGTTTCGTTCCAGCGCGAGTTGAAATTATCCGGTATTTCACGGTTTGGCCCTTTAGCAGGAGGTGCTGTGAAACCTGAATGTAACCGGGTTCAAGCTAACTAACTTCATTCTCTTCCGTCTGGGTCCAAACCTGCTTCTTGTCCACAACTGACTGCAGGGAGTAAAATGAGTGAAATGTGGAAATGCTTGGTCATACTTGTTGTCTGACAGCATTAAGGTCAGCGTTATCTGCAGTCGGACCTGCGGGAGCCAATTGATCTCATTAACTATATGTGTGGAGAATATTGCAAAATGATGAGAACTTCATAGGAGGTCAGCTGAGGATCAATATTAAATCCTATCTCATTTTTAATCCTGCTGAGCAAACAGGCTCCACGGGGCTTAGCTGCTTAACGAAGACGGCATTTGACGATTCCCTTTAATGCTCATATGAATAAATGTAACGACACGAGGGCTCAGAGGGGATTTTTATTATCTGTTTTCAGGCGCTTTAGTGCGTTTCAATTGTCAACAAATGCACTATAAATAGACTGATGAATGATGGAGATGCTGGACCAAAGAGCACACACACACACACACACACGCAGACAAATATATTCAACAGAAGCCGCAATATGAAATTAAAATCATGTCCACAAATGTTTGTCACATCTGCTGCTAGATGTCAGCTATTTTAAGAAGATTTGGCTGCTCTCATCTGTTATCTCCATCCTCTTAGAGGCGACATCTTCAGATCAAGGACTCTCATCACTAATTAACCCTTTCACAGACTCCCTGAGTTATCGACCTCACCATTTATGGATGTAAAAGTACATGTATGTACTGGGGAAACTTTGTCAGGCAGCTGCAAAGAAACTTTTTTCCACTCACACATAGAATTTACCTTCGAATTGATATGTTTCTGAGCCAATTAAGTGAGACTTGTTTGAAGATGTAGATTGAAAGAAGAGCTTGCAGGTTTGAGAGAAGGCAAACGACAGGGGTCCAGGTTCCCAGAGCCTGCATGTGTAATCCGCTCCAACATGCATGCAAATCTCATCTGTGGTGCTGACAATAGCCTGTCTGTGTGGAGGAGGGGAGAAGTGTGTGTCCTGTGGGCCGGAGCATCCCTTGAAAGGTCTCAGGGAACTGAAGACAGACAAACTGAGCCTCACGACAAGTAAGTAGCTTTTAGTGTGGTTGGTATTTAAACACCTGCATAATTAATCCAATATCGGCAGAGCTCTCTGAGGAGGAAAAACCCTGCATCGCCTGTGGAAAAGAGAATATTGTAAATCCCTGGCACCGCTTTGCGAGCAGTTCTTCTTCTCTGTTGTGTAAAAACAAAACTTGGCAACCCAGATCTCAGGGGAAATTAAAAAATCTTTGTCTTATCCAGCCAATTAAATGAAATAAACTTTGGCTGTAAGGCTGCGACTGCCCCCCACAATCTATTTATGACCATGTAGTGGTTACCACTTCCAATACGTGCGTCTCCGCAGACAGTTTCGCAAAGCACAATGAGGTATATAGCCTGGGATCGTTTTCCCAGAGACAACGTACTTACCATCTGTCTTGGTCATATAGATTTATGGGATTAAACCAAATGCTGGTTCAGTCCTCGACAGAGGCTCAACTCTTTCATGTGAAACACAGGATTAGATAGCAAAGGAGCCTTTGTGTTGTGTCATCTCTGCCTCCTCCAGTGGCTCTTTTCTCTCGCTGCCGTTCGATTGTTGTGTGTGAGGCTCTTCCTGCATACACACCACGCCTTCAACTTTATTACATTTCAATAACTTTATACGTGTGTGTGTGTGTGTGTGTGTGCCTTTATTCTCCCAAGCCAGCACCTCTGCTCCATTGGGACCCCCATGTGCAGACCATAGCTCAGCAGGGGGCCTTCACTCCAATTTGCCATCGTTTGTCACCATTTGTTCCCGGTGACAAACAAATTGTTGGCCCTCAGTCGACTCCCATCAGACACAGTCACACATGGGATCAGCTGCTCTCCTCTTCTCATGGCTCTATTTATCCAGTTTCTTTTTGAGATCGTTTACCGTCATCTCGTCTGACATTCATATTGTAACTTGTTGAATAATTGAGGCTGTGTTTGTCCTGCTGTATGTTGATTAAAAGATAAGCCAGTGCTAAGGCTGGATGACAGTTTCTGTATTCAGGAACCTTTGTTCTTCCTCTAACCCTGATACATTGACTACTGTTGATGCAGTCAGATTCTTCCTCTGCAACACTGGTAAATATCTCTATTACTGGGCTGTGTAATTGCAAAATGCTCTTTGAAGACAGTTTATGATAAACCCCGAGCTGGACTGCCTTCCACTCGTCGGAAGCCAGCTGGGGTGGCGCGCTGACGACTGCAGATGAGATGTTTCAGGCAGATAATGTGTTGTGCAGGCAAACATGGCAACAAACCATCTTTCTGTCACAGAGCTGATTTCCAGTCTCACATTGCATCACCATTTAATCGCATCGCAGCTTATGCAGCCAAGGAACTAAAACATGTCCATTTGCCCCCCGGACCATAAAAACATGGAGAGGTCAGGCAGTTAAAGAGCTTTCTGCATCTTCACGGGTTACTAGAGCCCCTTTGCGGGTTGCTTACAAATGATGGTGGCGATAACGTTTAGGTGATTTAACAGCGAGGCGTTCGTCCCAGCGTCTCCTCTCTCTGATGTTCAGTGTCGGGAAGGTTTTAGCTACGAGTTGTGAGATGACCCAGGAGCTGACCACACCATCAGCTCTAGTCAGAGAGGCCACACGGGCAAATATGTTTCAGCCCCACGAGGGACGAGGAACAGATGTCTGGTGTAAAGTCACAGAATGCGTGAAGTGAACCCCGACGTGTGTCCGTTTCAGCCCCTCCATTCACATCTTGACAGAGGCACTTATCTGAGATGAGAGGAATTCTTGCTAGCTTTGACCACAAACAGGTACTTATTATTCCAAAGGAAATATGACATAAAAGTTTTTTTTTCCATCACCACTTCCCACAAAAATATATCACCAGACAGTTTTCATCCTTGAAAGTACTTGAATGAGCCGACAAGGGAAACCTTTTTATGAGGAAGACCAGCAAATACTAGTAATTGCTATAAAAAGTGCGCACCCACAGCAACGAGCTTCTTCCAACTGTTAAAGTGAGCAGTGCCCCCGCCACCTCCACCACCTTAGAAATGAAAATATATTCAGAGCCGTCGAAGTGATCATCAGTTCAGTGGGAGCAGATGGGATCATCTCATATGACTCCATTTGCATTCATGAAATACTGGATTTAACAGCTGCCATCAAATCTCATCAATAAATACATTTTATCTGAGAACAACAAGATGATCGTCTGAGGCTGTGGGACGTCACCGCAGAAGCTGAAATAAGTGGGAAGAAAGGTGTCGTCAGGTAAATACAACAAAGATTCAGCTCAACTCACTCAAGAAGAATCCTCTAGAGCGAGCCAGGACAATCTATCTGTCTGTCTGTCTGTCTGTCTGTCTGTCTGTCTATCTGTCTATCTATCTATCTATCTATCTATTATGTATATATATATATACACACACACATTTATTTCTTTATCTATTCATACAACATACACCATCACATAGTATGCAGTACCATCCACAAATCAAACTAACCCAGATGTCAACTAAACAACACAAACACACACATACACAAGAAAACATATTCACTTTAGAGTGACCTTAGCGTTCTTTTGGAGGTGGGAGGAAATCAGAGTACCCAGAGAGAACCCATGCAGACACGGACAGAGCATGCGAACTCCACACAGAAAGTATTCATGTCGAATGATCTCCAATATCATCATTATTTAGCTCTCCTACTTAAACCCCTTTCCAACAAGAGGTCAAAGGTCAGAGACAGGAAGTCCTTTTAGGAGACAGTTCTAGCTGGCATACCATTGGTACTAGAATCCTAGCAACGTGATCAATACTCTTTTTTCCAGATGTACAATCAACGACACATGGAAACCACTTCCAGCATGATTTAAAGGAGGAATTTCTTGACATTTTATAATGAAATCACTTTCATCAAGACCATGTCTATTTGTTGCAAACTATGCTAATACGTATCGCAGAGGATACACCAGTGCGGCTGCAATCAGCACAGACTTTCATTACCGTATGCTGGAAAATAATAAGCACAATAATACGGCTCAGCAGAGGAAAAACAAGACAACTGTGAGTCAACACCAGGGAAATGCTAATTAAATCAAGTGCGCCCTGCGTTTCACTTCTCGCCGCTAAACCTCCGTATCTAACTTTGATTGATCAGTGACTAGCAGTGACCTCCGTGGTGTGTGTGGAAAATGAGTCCAGAATTTGAAAAAAAATGTATTAAATGCTGGTGTGTGCTGCATTCATCAATCACTGCAGAAAAAGGTGTTTGTTTCAAAAGGACAGAAGGCTGCTTCATCTTAACTGGCAACCGCAGCTGAAAGATGCAGACTTCAAAAAGTAGCTAAATCACTGCATTTCCAAAAGGCTTAAAAAGATGATTAATCTTTTTTTTTTTCTGATGTTGTTTTCACTTCTTTCCGTTGAAGAAAAGCACAAGGAGAGTTCACACTGAGTTAGAGAAACAGAATGCATCACATTAGAAAAGGTTATCATAGGACATTTAATGGAGGAGTTGTCCCTGACATGTTTCACTGAGGTGTGCTGATGCATTACAGCTAAAGAAATAACAATTTGTCTAATTTTAAATAAAAGCAATTTAAAAAGGTTTTATAAGTTTGATTCTACAAATTATTTACTGATGTTTTATACATGAGGATTATTATCACCTTTCTTTCTTTTCTTTCTTTCTTTTTTTTTTTTTTTTACTTGTGAAGCACTTTGGCTTGTACAATGCAGAAATATATCTTTTTAGAATAAATGTAATTTGCTTTGAATTACAACACAACTGTCAGATGCTGAACTCTTGAGTCTTTAGTCCTTAGTGCTCAAGTTAAGAAAGAAAGAAAAACATGAAAATATATGAAATAAGGTTTAATCGTTGTCAAGATATATTTCACAACCTGGCAACCCAAAAGTTATAATGTGTGATTAGTCAACAAGGATGCGGTTTAGAAGTGTCTGTTGAGTATAAAGTCTGTTTGTGTGGGTTTTTTTTTTAACCACTAGTTTTTTGATATTTTATTTTGTCCTCATGTTTCAAATGATACATCGGGTCAAATGTGACATGTGCTGCATGAAAGAACAAGATGTAATGATCAGGAATCTTCATCATACTGCCTGACACATCACAAACCAATCACTGCGGAACAGAAAGTGAACTTGAAAACTTCCCTGAGAGCCAAAACCACCAAATCCAATATAAGAGAAAAAAAAAAAAAAAAAAATCAAAATCCTGCTACGTTCAATGAATGTGACCCAAGAGTGAATGGGCTCTTCCTCCAAATGAACGGGTGAATCCTGCTACTACACACACACACACACACACACACAAACACTTGTGCTCAGTAAAACAAGATGACTCCTCCCCGTGGACCTGCTGAGACAAATTCTTTGTATTTAACAGATTCTACTTCGCCTTCTGGCTCTGTAGTTGATTTATTTATTCATTTTGCAGTTTCATTTGCATATAGCTCATTTACATGCTTTAGTACAGTTGGCTTTCAACTTCATTTATTCAGCCGCCACCGCTGCGTCTAGCAGAGTTCATGAAATCTTATTTACTGTTCAACCAACAAAAACACAAAATTCCCAACTTTACAAGACGACACGCACATTTAAGGTGGAAATCACGTACCACTGGGAATTCAAACAGGAGGCTGCGACAACATTTGAACAAGTCCTGCAAGTTCTTCAATCTCCCACCTTGGACCGAATTTCCATTATCCTCACAAATCTCCCAGTGTGCTAACAAGCCACTACGCTCAGCGAGCGAGCAGACGGCGCTCAGGGGAGAGTGGAGGATCAGAGAGACTTGGAGCTCCTGGGCTGGTGTCTGCCTTTGAGATTTTTTTACTTACTGCTGGGGCTCAATTAGTGTCCATTTTTACTAATTAAGCACACTCTGTCTGAACCAGTGGTGCAAAAACTAATGCTGTTTGTCAAATCATCTGCTGAATCCGGCGTGCTGCCCCTGAGGCAGGCTGGAGGCCTTTCGACTGTACATGGAGCTTCCTCTTCCTCCTTTTCTCTCTGCGTGTGAGCTCAGAGACGGAGGGAGGAAATGAAGGGTTCCCAGTGGTTTTCTGCAGCTTGCACATGTTTTTTTTTTTTACAGTCTTGTTTACATAAAATCCTACTCGCAAGCAGTTTTAACAAATTAGAAAATGTGTTTTTGATATTTATTTTGCTCGCTCGTGTGATTCTGTGTGTGTTAAACTGAAGCCCGTCATGCTGAACGTTTACCTTTTGCGTGGCCTCTGTTATTGTGGCGCTGGCTTCAGGCAGGGGTGTGGAGTTTTGTGCATATTTTCCTGACAATGAGAACTGGAGTAAGCTTGGTGCAGCAGATAATTCCTAAACGATTTGAAGAAGAGACCCACAGTCACAGACATTTAGAGTGTGAAAATACTCTGGCTGGTGTCTGAAGTTAACACTTTGTAGTAGGATACGTGTTAAATTGCTCCCACAGAGAGAATTGGGTCTGAGACTGTCAATCTCTACACACCATCTGCGTACGGTATTAATTTCCCAGACAAGACGACGGTCCGTCTGCAGAAGGGTCAGACTTCTCCAAAATGATCTGTCAACCCCTTCATCCGCTGTCGCACTCTTATCAGTGCTGCACACTTCCCTCTCCACTGTTGCCATGGCTACTGTTTGGCAGGGATGAGCAGTATCAAAAGCGCGCTGGAGTTTGGAGTGAAGACTCGACTCCACACTTACCTCTGTTATGTTCATCTAATCCCTCCTTTTGATCTCCCTCTGATGGAGACATTAAACCTGGAGGAATTCAGGAGGCACCTAATAAAACCCTCTGCTGCTGTTTAAGTGGACTATTCTCTCAGAATGAAGCTGTGGTGCGTCTGGTCCGCTCTCCTCCAGCTCACGTCTCAGTATCTGCAGTCTGCAGATAACCAACCTCAAAGTCAAGAGTGCAGCTTTTTCTCTTCTCTTTGAAACTACTGTAAAAACAATGAACTTCTTAATTTCTGCTCAACAATGTTTTTTTTCCCTCTTAATTATTCCTTAACCCTTTATGGGCCACTGACTGAAATACCCCAAAGAGCTATAAGGGGATATCAGCTATTTGTTATAAATTACATTACATGTTTACATTACATGGTTCCTTGTGTAGTTTAGTAGAAATATGTATATGTTCATAAATATCTATTTATAAATGCCCATATATGTGTAGTATGATAATATAATGTGTCACCCCACTGTGACCCAGAACTATCCAGACATTCCTCAGAGAAACTCAACATGAGTTCATGTGCTAATGAATGGACTTCACCTCACCTCAGAATTCCTCGACTTGACGACACCAAAATGTCGAGTCTGAGAGGCGATGAGATCTGGGAGGTTCTGGCATTTAGAGCAGATGCAGAGATCGAAGAAACAGCAAGAGTGTTAATGACAGAATTACAAATGGGCTACCTGACCTCAGTGTACTTCTTACATCATGTCCTGCCTCAAACACGCTCTAGCCAGGTGCCCCCACCCTCACTGAAAGCAAGTGGAGTAAATCCAGGAGGTGATAACTCGTCTGACGAATCTCCTGATGTGTGCTGACTGTGTGAAAGAGCAACTTTGAACAACATCCAGACCTGATGTCCTGCTCATAGTTCACATTAGAACAAAGTCTAATAAGTAGATATTACTATATTACTACTTATATATATATAAGTAGATATATTGTGTGTGTGTATCAGTGTTTACAATCCCATTTGATAACATTTAACATCATTTGATGTCAAAAGAAGAAGAAAACAACCTGTGTTGATGCTGTTACATTTCAAATCACGTCATCAAACCGTTGTGTCACTATCACTGGTTAAAACAGTCAAATGTGACACAACATGCACTTGTACAATTCATCCTCATTTGACTCAAAGCCTCAACATTTTCTTAATGAAGCTCCGATCCACGTCGGCTGTGCACCAGAGTGTCTGACACCGAGTCCAAAGCACCTCCAGGAACTCACCTTCAATTACTGTTGAGGAGAGGCCTCGAAACAAGATGACACACACACACACACACACACACACACACACACACAGGCAGAGCAGAGCAGAGCAGAGCAGACGCTCTTTGATTCAAAATGTCTCATCATGCACAGACATGTTTTGTGTGGTTATTTGTCAGCAGTGCGTATGAAAAGATGACTGCGTGACTTGTTATTGTGAATATACCGCGGGTTTATCCGGGCTGCATGATGAATAGCTGGTGTCAGGTGTTACCATGGGGATGATTATTTGGAAGCAGCAGAGGAAGTATACACATTTGGGATTTCTAGCCAACCCATCAAATGCTTGGCAGGCCATTTATTTCAAATATACAGGTAGTTTCAGGCGATAACAATCTGCCTCTCTCTCTCTCTCTCTCTCTCTGGGTGTGTTTGTGTTTATGTGTGTGTGTGTGAGCGAGAGAGAGAGAGAGAGAGAGATAAACACAAGAGGAGATGCATTTCAGTCAAACATCCTATTTCACTACAAACGTACAGTGACACCTACTGCTGTCGGCATCAGCTGCGTTGACCCCGGTAACAGGATGAGACAGAGCAACACGCTGCCGCTCAGCTGGGACGGTAAAAAGCGGTTTTGTCCCTGGTCTCTCTTCATCTTTCCAGCGAACTGTAAAGGCCCCCCCGCATGTGGAGGAGCGTCCCTGAAGCCAGAGAGCCAGCGCTCTCTTTCACTGCTGCACTGCTAACACGCCCCACAGGACACAACAAAAGGGGCTCCGAAAACAACCTCTCCAAACTGTGAGTGGCAGCCTGGCAGTGAGATCCGCCCCGATGCACCACACAGATACTTTACAGATTTAAAAAGACAGGAGTTAAGCTCGAGATCCTCCAATCCATTTTGTCTTCTTTTCTTTTCTTTGCCGACTTGGGACATCTGTTGTGAGACCATCACACCCCCCCCACTATGTTTACTCAAAAGCCTTCAGTCTGTCTCTTCCTGTTCTTCCCTACCCACGGCCTTTTCCCCTCCCTCGTGGGGATTTGTGATTCAAACTGGGCCGAGGGACCTAAACCCCTCTATCTCATCTGCAAACACACAAATGCATGATCTTTTCTTCTTCCACGAGTCTTTCACATGCATGCTAATGATCTCTGCTGGCCTCTCCTTTTCACCAGCAGCCCACTGCTGCTTTGAAACACACCCGGCTGTCACACGGGGCTCTCGAGATGCTGCAACAGCCTCCGTATTGTATTGTGGCTTTTACTGGAGGAAATGTCACAGAGCTGTTTGATTTTCGTCCTCATACTCATATGTAGTCATCCATTTTCATGCACAAAGTCTGATGAAGACCCAGCGGCAGTTTGATTTGGTCAAAAGACAAAGAGACTTCAACACTTTCCAAAGAAAAACAACATTCAGCAGCTCCTCTAAAGCCCCCTAACGAACATGTCATAGCTCGATGGTTAAAGCCTCACAAACACAACACACCTCCACACTAACAGGCAGCAATGATTTATTCTCGGCTTTTTCTATTGATACCACTCTCCTCCGTCCTCCCTGGCTCCCTTCCCCTGAGCTCATTTGCCTCCCTGTCTGTGCCAATTCTCCTCAAAGGGTGGGTGTCTGTGGCCCAGTGATCAGGGAGCTCCCTCCCCTCTCCAGCAGCTGGTAGCCATTTTTTCTGATGCCCCGTATGTTTCAAACCTAACAGGGTAGGGACGCCTGTTAATCAATGGCTGAAACTTCAGAGGGCGTTTAATGGAAAACAGACCGCAGAGATGCAGCCAGCAGCACACGGGAATCATTTCTGAGCACAAAGTGCACTGTCACGGCGATCACGAGCCCCCCAATCACTGCGGCTTTCATAGGGAAGGGAGCATTATTCATCTCAGCTCAGCTTTTCAGTGAGAGCTTTTTATTTTATGTCTTTCAAATGTGAACAAATCATTAACGGAGGAAGATTTCTGGAGATGTTTTGCTGCATCCGAGTCGTGTTCTTCATTATATGTGATGCTGCTGTTTAGTGCCAGCTGCTTTATGGAAAATAATCCACAATATAACTCTTGAAGACCAGGGTTAGAGAATAACGGATTACCTTCAACAAGATTACCATAATCTGGTTCCAGCAAATGAAGAATGTAATCCATTAATTAATTGGATTAAAACACAAGAATATCTTGTAACTTTGCAAGTTAAATATAAAATTATGGTAAATCAGTGAATCACAAAGCATGTCATATATTTAATTAGTGCCTTTGAATAAAATCATTTGCTGCCTTGTGCGTTAATTAATGAGTAGCTAAATTGTGTCTATATGAGATGAAATGCTGGGTTTAGTTGCACATTATCACATGTAATCTATGTGACTCAGATGCCTGCGAAAGTTGTGGCAAAGATGATTTCACTTTCACCTGTCAGTCATAAATAAGTACCATCAGATGTTGTGTCTCAGCTTTTCTGCAGTTTCTCGTGCGTATAGGGCACGTTGGCCTCAGCCGCTGCCTTTCCACATGCTGCTCTGCAGGATCTCAGAATATTCAATTAAAATGGAGCCAGTTTTACATAAAAATTACTGCTGAAAAGACTTTGATTTTCATTTGCGCTTGCAGTGCAGAGATGCAGGGAGAGTGTGAAAAAGAGTCTGCTACCGAGTCGTGCCTGATATTTTTGTGTCTCTCCACACAGCTTTGGCTCAGAGCTGCATACACTTCAACCAAAAGACGGTAGTTTTCCATTGATGAGCCGGCACAGACAGATTCAGCTCCACCAGCAGCAAATCACTACTCTGTTAAAAGCCCCTGATGCGTAGCAAACTCCCCTGCCAAGCCTCTGTGCTCCAAATCTGCCTGCTTGCAGACCCCCTGTAATTGGAGGCATTAAACTTGCTTTGGACAGGATGGCGAATGAGTGTTTTGAGCTTGGAACAGAGCTGACTGGTGCAGTCAGAAGGGGTACACAAGTAGATGTAGCTAAACCTGACAAATCGCTGCCGATCCACTAGATCACTGTGTGTTGGCTGCGTGTAGTTCTACACGTGTACATGTGTATGTGCGTGCATACTTGCAGCGTGCCCTTTTTCCTGTGCGCACCGACTTGGCTGGCGCTTGGGTGTGATTATGTAGAGCCAGTGCAGCAGCAGCACTGCTGTTCATCTTGCAGTAATCATGGATATCATTCTGGTGAGGTTGGGATTTGATGTCGAACTGGAAACTGTCAGGCCGCCGACGAGCAGCCACCAAAAGTCAAAAAACTCTGTCAAGCCTCCCTTTCTCCTCCATCAGGCATGCTCATTAAAATATCTGCAGCTGCCTCTAATGGTCTGTAATACGTTAATGAGACGTTTTCCTTTAGATTTGCTGCCATGTTGCATCATCTTTAAGAGGCAGCGGTGCAAAATGGGTAAGATGGAGGACAGCAAACGTTTTCTCTGGCGGGATGGGGTGCTGGAGCTGCTTCAAATGGTTTGTGGTGAACAGGATGCAAAATCTTGTGTCAGATCTCAGACGCCACGTAAGGTGTCTGAGATGAGTATTTTCTCTGGTACATGTCCAGAGCTCTGCCGAGTTGTAGGCAAGGTCAAACATCTCTGCACATCCTCCTTACAGCAGCTACCAGCACTGAGCGTTTAGCTCCTGTATGCCTGCAAAGCTTTGACAGGAGATAAACGCCACTGACCCACAAAGAATTGTGTTTAAACATATTGCACATTAGGATCTGTGTTCTTCAGAGGACCTCCGAGACGACCTGGTGTAGTTTCCTCCTGTGAGAGCAGCAGATATATTTGAGAACAAATCATGGAAAACACGATACCAGTGCTGCTCGTGATGCTGGCAGAACATGAAGCGCTTGTCTGAGCAGCAAGTCGACTACGGTTAAGCATGAAAGCTACGAAGAGCTCGACAAACAAGCTTCCTCACACAGGAGGTGGCGGCTTCACTCACTCGACTGCGGTTCCCGTCCACGGCGACAGATTCAAACCAAACACTGACATCTGCCGTGAAAGCCAGATTGACCTTGAAGCCGCTCCAGCAACGCTCACTAAAACCCCCCGAACAGTCCTGTGGTCTCATAAATTGGTGAGCTGGGTGAATCGCTCCCTGATTAATCTTAAAAATTAATGAGTGCATCCAAAACTTCTGTGGTATTCCGACTGAGGAGGTAAAACCCGCTCGCTATTCCTTCGTTTCATCCCTCGGCCGGATGAGTGGAGACCTGGAACCTCAAGCCCGGCGAACGCTCCAGAAATCAAAGAGAATACCAGAGATCAGTTTAATAATTTATTTGCATATGATTATCGTAAAAATACTGAAAGAAAGAAGCTTATTTTTGTTCTAGTTTTCTGGCTTTTTTTTTCTTTTCTTTTTTTTACAACCTAATACACCTTGAATTGCACAGGAAACAGTCTGTGCGACCAGACGCACATTTTCTTCTTTCATTGTGACATATAGTTTCAGATATGTATGGACCATTACAGCAGCTGTATTGTTTGCTCCTCGACAATAAACAAACAAGCATGTAAACAAAGTTGATAGAGAGGCCCAACTCAGGTCAGGAGTCGCTGATCGGTTTGATAGAAGGATGACGTTATATACAGGCAGTCTGCGCTGACAGCCGGCGTGCTGAAGACACGTGTGACTAGAAATGAGTGATTGGTTTACATCAGTGGCTCAGGTCAATGTGAAGTTCGTAAAGCTTTTAATCTGTATACTGACTGTTTGAATCGCTGCTGATCTGCGTTTGCCGAATACGACAAGAAAGGAGCGCCGGCGTCCTTTTCACTCCTCTGTGTTTTTGAAAATGTTCTGCCTCCGTTTGATCGCTCTCATTCATGTCTGTCAGGTTTGGTAGAGTGTGAAATAGAAAAAAAAAAAAGCAAGCATCTCAATAAAAAAAAGTCAAGCCCCCGGTAGAAAACACGAAAAGAAACCACCTCTTTGCAATAGTCAGTCATAACTTAGCATTCAAAACAGCGCGCGTATGAATCAAATAAGAAAACGTGGACGCTCAGGTCCACGCAGCGAATGCCACCAAAGCAACAATAAATGTGGAACGTCTTTGCTTGTTTTTCGCTCCACTTTGGCATGCACATGACGTGTCCCGCACAGTGTCAGCTGAGTCCGTCCTCTGCCTGAGAGACGCTGTGAAGACTTGGATGCTTTGTACACAATCAAAACACGTACAGTAGATCTCCCGTTACACGTGGAAGACGGTATTTCAGTGGAAGCAGATGAAGGTGCTCCAAAAAAAAAGAAAAGAAAAAATAAAGCAAACCAGTGAAAGGAAACAGCAGGGTTGGGAGGGAAGGAAAAAAAAGTTGATTGGATTGAAGGTTTGCTGATGTCAAGCTGTCTAAGAGTTCTTTTTAAGCAAATATTTGCTTCAATCTTGGCACAATTGAATTTTTCCGAGACAGTGAATTCATCTACGTGAACTGTCTCGTCCTCAGTTTGATTAACTGGGCAAAGAGAAGGAAAGACTGATTCCCAACCAGCAGAAAACACATGCAGACATGCAAACACAACCTGAGAGGGGCAAGAAGAAGTTTGGTTTTATGTCAACAGTCACAAATCCACAAGTGTCAAATAATGAACACACACTGCAATGGAACAGTCTCTTTTAACGCACATTAAATCTCCCGCTGTGCACGGAAAGAAATCTCCAAAGCGGTCGGTCCTCTCTGAAGCCGGAGCCTCCGTCTTTTCTCTTCTTTTTATTTTACATCAGCCTCTTCATGTTCGAGTTTCTAGGTAGTTTATTTCTGCATCCTCCGGTTGCAGCAGCTCACACCCTGATGGGGAGAGTTTGGCTCATCTGTTGCCGAACGATTTCCTGACTGCTGTCCGGACTCTTCCTGTTGTGTCCCGGCAGCGTCCCTCCGAGCCGCAGCAGGTCCCTGCCAACACAAAGCCAGGTGACAGGTCAGCAGCTGCTGCTTTGCAGACACAGCACAGCTCGTTATTCCTCCACTCAGGAAAGTAGAATCCAGCTCAACTCGGCACAGTTTGCAGGATAAAAAAAAAGTAGCACCATGACAATATGCTGAACCCAAATCAAACACCAAATCCAATGTATTAATCATATTTCCGGTTTTAATAAAAGTCCCCAGCTGTCCTGGGGATGCACTGCAGCTCAATGTCCTTTGTTCCTGAGCCAGTGTCCTTGTTTTTTCGAGGCCCTTGTGGCTGAAGATGTTTCACAGATAACACTGCATCTCATATCCTTTCTCTCCCTCCGTTATCTGCCCCGACATCACTGAGCAGCCAATGGCAGGTGAGGAGCAGCGGCGATAAGGGAGCCCTCGCGCATGCAAACACCGCTCTCGACATCATGCTCCGACAGCGTACTTCCTCCCTCCTTCTCTTCTGGCTGCTCCTACTCCGTCTATCTCCTGCCGCTGCATACAGATGAGGCCATAAATTAATCATTGGCATGTCATCTGCACACAGTGACACGTAGCATCCGTATACACAAGCACGTCACTCAGTCTCTCACACACACACACACACACCTTTCCCATTCGCTCATCATAGCATTGGGCGCTCTCTCCCCCGATGCATTAAAAAGCTCATTAGCAACCTAATTAAACACATTCCTCTCTTTTAGCTTCTCCTCAATCTCCCTTATTACTCACACTTCATCACCTCCTGCTTTTCCACATCAGCAGCTCTCGCGGCTGTCTGTCCTATCACCCACATTCCCGCATCCAGCCAAGTATTGGGGGAATTAAACCGAGGTCAGCCACTACATTTCCACACACAATTAGCTTCACTGAGCCCAAATCCTGGCATAGCATTTGCTCTTGGGGCTCGATGCTTGATTGAAAGTGTGTGCCAAGGAGCTGGCACAAGACCTGGATACTTTAAGTGTGATTTCTGGGTTTTGTGCCGGTCGGAAGCAGGAAACGACTGAATAGTCAGAGCCCAAGAGTTGAAAATGTGCACTTGATTCATTATACATCACTACAGAGCTGAGAGCTCGCGTCGCAGGCAGCAGTTATCATGCTGTTGACTGGGTGTCGGGAGAACAAACTTCAGAACAAACATGTCAGTGCCAACGGCTGAACATTTGGAGTCACAGCGCTCAGACAAAGCTGAAAAAAACAACACATCAACGCCAGGACAGACACCTATAAATAAGTGAAGTTCTCCACTTGGAGGGGACGTGTCAGTGGACGAGCTTTTCTGGAAACAAAACCCTTCAGCGCACAGACGCATTCTCTGCGGTCAGTAGACGGCATAAAACAACACAATCCCAACAAGCATGAACCTCGTTGCGCCTCCATTTCGGCCAGACGTCTTTTTTTTTTTTACTGTGACATCTTATTCCAACACCCCAGCGGCACCGCTCTCGAGGAGGAGGGGACTTCATCCTCCGCTTCACAGCTGTCATACACAATACGGGGGGGCAATTTCACACAAGGTGAAAGAGAATGAGTTGCATCATTTCTTCTGCTTCGACTGTGGGAAAAAAAATAAAATTTCAACGATGTTTTGCACATATTTTCCACAACGGTTTGTAACAGTGGCAGCAATCGCCGACAAAGACATGTGCCAGAATCCAGATGTTGTTTAGGAAAAGAGCAAATAATGTGACGGAAACATGTTTCCTCCAGCCAAAGCTGCTCGTTCAGCCTTGATGACACGCAGTGGGTTCAACACAGGAATCCATTAGCTCATTTCATTTACTACACCTCACTGAAAGGTGAGTGTGACACCAAACGGCCTTGCGAAGTCTGCTGATGGGTGAAGTTATTCGTTGTTTCGGAATAAAAGCAGCTGTCGGGTGGAGCGATACATCAGGCTTCAAATGAACAATCGGTTGTTTGAAGCTGAAACAGAGAAAATGAGCAAGAGAAAACGGATCTGAGCAGTTTTCACTGGACTGATGGTCAGCGCGTCTCCAGGTGACTGTGGACCCTCAAACCTGGTCCACAGGGGGACCAACAGGGTCAAATGCTGAGGCGTGCATGTTAGGAACAAAGGTCTGCTATGTCACAGACACTGTGGCAGAAATAGGAGCTGATACAGAAATGAATGTAAAAACACACACAGCTGTGTGGTACCCAAGAAGACCCTGTTCACAGCTAGACAGAATCATAAGGGCGCAAAAGAAGAGGTTCTAGTCTGGTGACTCACATTTTGTTGACATGATTTGAAAATGTCTCTTTGGGAGGAGATGACACCAGAATGCATTATGGGAAGAAAACAAGCTAGAGGAGCCAGTGCTCTGCTGGGAGAGTAACACTAGGTCCATAAATCTCTTCACGAAAACAGGTTTTCCTGAGGACAAGTGGGCTCTTCCTGCAGGACGACGTCACACAGCAACAACTGAACTGGTTCGATGTTTGGACGGTGTGAAATCTGTGGGATGTGGTGAAGGAGCATCTGATCCCTGCAGGGGCAGTCCGCTGGAGATAATGGCCCTACTGCTTCCACGGTGCTGCCAGTCAGACACCTTCACTGGCCTCCACACATTAGAGTTGTTTTGGCAGCATGAGGGGCGGGTGGTTTCATTGTTACGGCTGATGGGTGTAGTCTGCAGCTCGGTGCACAGCAGGCAGCCGGCTGAGAGCCAGCGGCTCCTGGCTCAGAGCTCCAGCACTGAGGAGCATTAGGCGTCGTGTGTGGGAGCTCGCAAGACAAAAGACGGTGAGGCAGCTGGATTTCTTCCAACCCCCCCCGCAGTCTACACGTCAGAACGACGCCTAGGACCGGCAGCTTCTAGCTGTACATGTTTTGTCCACATGCAGACACTAATGGAGGAATTTGTTCACAAACTGTAACGAGGATCTGAGGCAGTTTACTGCCTCAGCTGAAAACAGACACATGACAACGACCAGATGATAGAAGGGAACTGAATTCCACAGGGTAGAAACCTCCACAGACTATAAACACCCGCACTTAACATGATTTACTTCAACACATAAAAGCATTTTAAGTCTTCATCAATCCCCTATTGTTCTTAGAGGGAGGATTTTCTGTCTGACTTCCACCAAAAACTGAAAAAACAAAAGGCCGTCACAAGTCGACAGCTGTTCACGTTCTTCTTCAAAATTACTGATGTTTGTTTTATTTGATCGCAACCTCGTTTATGGGGGAGAACTATTAAAAACGATGAAACTATCAAAGACAGCGTCTGCCTTCCTCACCCTGAGTAGGTGCTGGTCACCGTCTTGAGGCTGGTGGCGTTGCGCAGCAGCTTGTCCAGGGTGCTGACGATGCGCGAGAACTTGGGCCTCAGGTTCCTCTCCTTCATCCAGCACTCCAGCATCAACTGATGCAGCACCATGGGACAGTCCATGGGCGGGGGCAGCCGGTAGTCCTGCTCCACTGCCGTCATCACCTGCAGGGATCGAAACCACTGTTCAGAACACGCGATGCATAAAAAGACCGAGTCAAGCAGATCATCCTCCACCTGTGATCACGTGGTTTTTCACATAGCTTCTTTTCAGCATCTTTCCAAAACTATAAAAACAATATCCTCAGGTGATTGACAGGAGAAATAATAAATGGAGGTTGAAGTGGAGGTCGCTCTTTCATTTGATTCCAGTTGCAGCAGCTAAATTTCATCTGTGAGCTTTGTGCGGGGTTTCACTCCCTGCAACAATAAAAAAATTGCCATTTGGGAACAATAAAGTATTTTTCTGCACCACTCCTCCTCTCCTGCTGTTTGTCGTTTGATTTTTATATCATGCTTCTAGTCTGCTGGCGCTTCTGTTTATATCTCCTGTTTGTTGACTCTGTTGCTTATTGAGTGATGATGGTGACACAAAGACAAGTGAGAACAAGAGAGGGCGGCTACTTTGATACCCTCACTGCCGCATGTCGGTTTTGTTATGAAAGCTGTACATACATTAGTGGAACTTTCATTGCAGGCTCCCCGCTTTGCTTTATTGCTATCAGCATTATGTCTCTTTTTTTTTTGAAGCACAATAACCCAGTGAATATTCCACAGAGGATATAGCGGAGGTGTGCACTGTGCTTTTTCCTTCTACATTGCTGTCGTAGCGACGTATGTGAGAAGCAGATAGCCTACGGCTAAATAGAATCTGTAAAGATTCGCTCTTATTTCTGGGAACGTGTCAGGAGGGGTCTTTATGGGCTTTTTTTGTAGGAGGGTAAGCGAGCATCAGCATCTGCAGTGAGTAGATAAAGTCAGGAGAACAGATACGGGTCCAGTGAGACGCTAAGCTAAGCTCACTCTCCCAGCTAGCACTACACTCAGATGGAGGCACTGTGCATTTGTTTGTTCGGATGATACATCCTTGTAGCATCTCTGTTGACGACAATAACGTCAAGATACTCACATCCTGGTTACTCATGTCCCAATATGGCCGCTCGCCATACGACACCACTTCCCACATAACGATGCCATAACTCCACACGTCACTGGCAGAGGTGAACTTCCTGAAGGCGATGGCCTCTGGCGCTGTCCACCGGATGGGTATCTTCCCTCCCTGTGCACGCACACACACACACACACACACACACACACACACACACACACACACACACACACACACCCCTTAGAAAGCACTAGTCATGTCGATTCACACTGAGGCAGAAAGCATGCATGCACACACACACACAAACACCCTGTATCAGCACATTGGGGACCACTATAGTCATGTCGAATCACACTTTGGCAGCGAGCATGCACGCATACACACGCACACAGACACACACACACACACCCCTTAGAAAGCACTAGTCATGTCGAATCACACTGAGGCAGAAAGCATGCACGCACACACGCACACACACAAACACACACAAGCTAATGCAAATTTCACAGACTGTCTTGCACACCAACGCAAATATTGGCACATGATTGACTGACTTGCGCTCATGTCACATGAGTCCATATGTGCATGCAAAACAAGTCGGGCGATCAAATAAATCAATTAAACATGCACAGAGTCTACAAACAGAGTTACCCCAGAGACACATACACAGGCACACGTCCACACACACACACAAACACACACATGGACTGACCAAGGAGCTTGTGTAAGTGGGGTCAGCGGAGGTGTCGTCCAGAAAGCGCGACAAACCGAAGTCAGACACCTTGCAGACCAAGTTGCTGTTGACCAGGATGTTCCGGGCAGCGAGGTCTCTGTGAACGTAGTTCATGTCTGACAGGTACTTCATACCCGCAGCGATGCCACGCAGCATCCCAACCAGCTGCGTCATCGTGAAACGGCCGTCGTTCAGCTGCAATGAGAGAAGAAGAGAAGGTTAATGGACAGCGAGAAGAGGGACAAAAGAGAAAGAAGGAGAACGACGAGAGCACAGCAGACAGCCAATCAATCAGTGAGACGCCATAAACATGACGTGTGTCGTTATGTTCCACGGCCGCTGCTGACAGTCGCTGACAACTGACCTTTTTATGTCTTTGTCCAATTAGCTGACTCACTACAATCCTGACTGTCCCTAAGGCTTCGGTTATCGCTCAATATTGCTGCAACACTATAACCAAAAACATTTTCAGCATTATTTGTATTATTTATATCAACTGGTGCATACGTGCATTGTTTTCAGTTTCAGAGTAGAAGCATGAACCGAATCTGAAGTTTGTTACAATAGGATATATCAGCGCTGCAGCTCGTGAAGGCCGATATGCGTGAACTACATGAAAATTTGCAATCGAGACCAGATTTTTTGCAAAGCTTAAATGTTTTATTTCTTGACACAAACTCTGTTGAAATCACATTAGTTGCAGGAAAACTCACCTGCATTTGTTGGACTCAAGCCTGAAAGCAAAATAGCCGTTTTACGAGCTGTGATTCATATCAGGCCTTCAGGAGCACAGAGGCGTGTGGGCGGCGTGTCACTGTACGTGTGTGATGCCTCTACAAGTGCATATTGTGTGTGTGTGTGTGTGTGTGTGTGTGTGTGTTGTCTGCAGGGAGTGAAAGTACATTTGTGTCTTTCTCAAACCAGAACTTTGAGTTCCTCTGAGTCATAAACTGTGTGACAGTGTGATGCGGGTGAAAACAGCACAGACTGGGGATGTTTTGTTAGTTTTGTGTCTTAATGTAGGGCAGCTGACTGAGAGGAGTGGGCGAGAGTGAGGAGGAAGGTTTAGTCTGGACACGTTATTGTTATCATCACGGATTCATCTACTTAGTATTTTCTAAACTGGTTGTTTAAAAGTCTGAGCACAAACAAAAAAGATAATCTGGTGCAAATTACTTCTCTCGTTTGATGAAATGTCCAAATGTCCAATTTGAAACAGACATAAACAAGAATGTCTGACTTAAGAAGTTAACTTTCTGGAAACATCTACTCATCCTACTACATTTGATTCGCCTTCAGAATCTATGAATATTTAAAGGTTTTTACTGTTAAATTATTTCACTGAGAAGTCCACTCTCGAGTGTTTGGGCTCAGGGGGCTTCAGGTTTCAACATCACACTCGTCTAAATCTCATTCTGCACACGACTGGCTCCAAGAGTCACAAATCCTACTGCAGCCATGTTCACTGGCCCCAAAAGAGAAATGTTCCTCTTTTATTAGCAGATGAATGTATCATCCATCACTGCACAGTGACGACAGCGTGCCGTGCAAAACAGTTAATGGTTTATTCACAAAGATGTTGGGCTTAATGAGATGAACATTCAGAGTGGAAACATGACACACGAGACAGTTGTATGACGTGGAGCCAAAGTCCCACGAGGTGTACAGATTGTATTACTTCCCTGCTAAAGCCACGAAACATGACAATACAATCACCCATACAACCAAAACCCCCACTGTCACAATCAGCTGAACAACACATCAGTTTCATTATTTCAATTCATACTGTGACTGTGGACTGATTCGGAGGAGACTTGGTCACACCAACGTTCAGTGGGACATTTTGCAGGTAAATGTGCTGCAGCATTTCAACAACACCAGGCACATGGAGTGAGACACGCCGACCCACGTCACACACATGCACACACACCCCAAACGCCCCCCGGTGAATGTTGGATGGCAGCTAAAGTGGGAGACGAGACGTGTGCTTGTGTGTTTGTTTGACGATGCTCATGTGAGCTGTTACGCTGAAGCCTCGGCTATCTGGCTCTTCCTGTGGCCGAACAACACATTTGATTCAACAAATGAAATCAACTTTCTGACCAGGTTGAGAGAGTGGACAGAACAAACAGACATATGATGTCATAGAGACATTTATAAGAAAACCATTCAGTGAATAAGCATCCAGCCTACAGCCACTCAAACACCTTTCATTGAATGTTAATGACATAAAAAAAAACGCCCACACGGTTGGAAATGTACTGTGTGTATGTACTTATTTCACATCCTGTCCCTGTTCAGTGTTTCATGTAGGTGGCGGTGGGCTGAACTCTGATCACTAATATATTTCGTAATCCAAAGGCTCTTAAACACTCTGCAGCCATACAACAGTCTGGTGTGTAACAGATTCCCACCAGGAGTTTATGCAGTGAAAAACCTGTCAGCATCACTCAGATGTGTCAAGGAGAGACGGTATGCCTGTCTACAAGCGTTATATTGCACATTTAATCTCTATCACTCAACAAGTGAGCGCCTCAGGGTGTTTAATAGAGAGCAAAACATCGCGATAACCCAGAGGTGTCATGAGTGACTGTCATTGTATGTGTCCCTCTCAGCTTCCAACCACACAGAAAGTGATCGTCTTTGTCAGAGATGTCCCTCCACACTCACCCTGAGGAAGGAATCGAGCGCTCCGTTCTCCATGAACTCGGTGATGATGAGGACGGGGCAGCTTCTCGTCAGCACGCCCTCCAGACGGATCACGTTTGGATGGTCGAACTGGCCCATGATGGAGGCCTCGGCGAGGAAGTCCCGTCTCTGGCGCTCGGTGTAGCCGGCTTTCAACGTCTTAATCGCCACCACCATCTCCCTACGGCCGGGCTGTTTCAGCCTCCCGCGGCACACCTCGCCGAATTCACCTGGGGTGCGACAAGGTGGTGGGGCCGAGGGGGTGGCAGGGAGGGGGTGAGGGAGGTGGGGGAGAAGGGTTGAGTGAACAGAGGAAAGAAGAGGAGGGGTCGGGAGGGGGTGCAGCGGGAGACAGTGCGGGGTGAGGGAACTTGCTGGCTTTGGGGGTGAATGAGCTGAAAGAGTCTGGGATGGGTGAACTGTGGAGGAGAACTGAGAGAAATGAGGGGAGGAGAGGTCAAGGGTCAAAGATGTTGGGGAGAGAGGGAGTGACTGGTATTGATCGAGTAGGCAACCTGGGAGCAGTGCAGGGAGAGAGAGGATAGGCAAGGAGCTTGGGAGGTTTGCATCTGGTGCCTGGGTCCAAATGTTTACAAGAGAGAGAGAGAAAGAAAGAAAAGAAGGAGGACGGAAGCACGAGGTGAATTTAGGACACTGACATGCTGATGGGGGGGGGGGGGAAGAAAACTTGGAGATGGAAAAGCAACAGATTTTCACATTTCCACCCGCTCCCATGCACTCTTTCAGTCTTTAAACCCTCTTACAGAACAGACGTCAGGGCTTGGTAGCTCACTCCTGTTCCAGTAAATGATTAATAACGCTGGTTCATTCGTCGTCCCCATGGACAAAAGCGACACTGTTATTCACCTGCACCGATGACTTCCTCAATCTTCACGCAGGAGATGTCTATTTCTTTTGCAAACTCATGGATGGCGTCGTTTGGGTCCTCATAGGTGAAAGGGTCAATGTAAACTTTGACCCCTGGAGAAACTGAAAGGCAGCAAAAGTCCACCTTTAATTACCGCAGCATTTGTTTGTCTCCAGTCTACATCACAATAGTAATCACCATCATCACAGTAGCAAAAGTGTCAAAGAACTGACTGACGATATTTTTCTAACATGCTGGTTAAATGACCAACCAGGGTTTAATAAGTATGTTCCTGTTCCGGCCGCCATGTTTTTTTTTTTACGGCTTAAACTAATGAGATAATGACATAATTAGTGAGCTTGAATTGGTGAGCAGACCAGGCTGAGTGTTTCTAACCCTCTAGCTGGTGGTAACATGTCTGAATACAGAAAGTAGTATTCAACATAGGAAGGAGGTGAAGTAATTCTTCAACCGTAACTGGTTTAAATGATTCTCATCAAATTTCTATAATGTGTTTTTTTTTTTTTTTTTGTCTGAGTTTTTCAGGTCATAATGTTTTATGTCAATGTATAACTAAGTTCAGTTGCCCTCAAATCCACCCTACTTGGATTAACAGATGACTGATTTGTCTGGAATAAATTAGATTTAACTGATGAAGAAGACTTGGTCTAGGATTGTAGCAGAGCTGAATTTTTTTAACGTTTTAAAAGGCATCTCAAAGAGAATATGATATGTTAGCATATATAAAAAAAGAAGAGACTGGCTTCTCTGTGCAAACACAGAAATGGTTTCTTGTCTCCACCAGCTGATCATCTTTGAAATGTACAAAACACTGAACTAACACTAAAAGTAAATGAAACACACCCCACTGTTCAATTCCAGACAAACATCATCTGTACAGAAAAAATACAAAACTTTGAAATGAAGGCAGAGGGACTGGTGTGAGTGTGTGGGTGACTTTGCAACTTAAAACCAGTCTGATGATTTAAACCTGAACCACACCTTTCAGTTTCTTTACAATTTATTGCGTATGGCCACTGAGGACCTGAATAGAATTAAAAGCTCCTGAGTGATTGAATCAGTTGTTTAACCGAGCTGGCGTGACCAATAAACCTCTGAGGAGACGGTCCCAGGCAGAACACATGGACTTACTGTATTGCTGCAGTTTCTCTGTGTACTCCAGTTCCGAGCCGCTGTGCTGCTTCCTGTAAACAAGCGTCACATAAACAAAGTCACATTCCCATAATCAGGCCTGACCTTTTCCAGGTACAGCAGCCAACTATTTTCTTTCTCCAACTGTCAGATAAATCGACATTCTGGGACGGAATACACTGAGCGGCTCTGGTTTTTCTTCGTCCTCCTCCAGAGCTCCGTTTGAAGCTAAAGAGTCTGTATACACTCTTTGAAAGCATGTAAAAATTTAATGAGCCTCTTTGTTCAGACTCTAATTAACACAATGAAACATGTAGTCCAGTCTGTCGGTAATAAAAATCAAACACTTACTTGAGGCAGACAACAGCGATTACCACCAAGGCAACAATGACCACCAGACCTGCGGAGGCTGAGCCAATGATGAGAGGCAGCTGGTCCTGAACTGACTTCTGAGGGTCACCTGGACCAAATAGCGCACAGGCAAAATGAGTAAATAACAGCCAAAGCACCACTTGAGGGATTAAAGGGTTTCCTGCACTGCACGGCTAATGGCTAAAGCAGCCATAAAAGCTATTAAGCTTCAACCCTCATCAAGGAAACTGTGGCCGCAGATCATCAAGAACAGAAAGTTGTCCATACTGTGTAGGCTGGTGCTGAAGTCCATCGGGTTGCTGTAGCGTCCGTACCCTGCCACCGTGCGAGCTCGGACCTGCACCACATAGGGTGTGGCGGCCCTCAGCCCCTCCACCCTGGCTGAGCTGTGCTGGGATGTCACAGTGTGCGACATGGCCTGACCCTGAAGTACAAGAGAGACGTTCTAGTGTTTCCTCCTCATGATTTTCAAATCCTCGCCGTGTCTCACTTGGCACCACAACTAACAAGTTCAAGCACCTCGTCATGTCAGCTGCTAAATTCGGTCTTATCCTTTGTACACCAGGAGCGAAGATTGTACAATATCAAATATTTTTCATCTGACAATAATGTTTATATTCGGTTCGTGTGGACACGGCGGGCAAATGTTCTGTGTTTATACTGTTGTCAAAAAACACGAATGGTCAAAAGTATTGTATACTTCTAGGATCAATTGTTGACAGTTGAAACAAGTATGACAATTATTTACAGAAGATTAAAATTCTCATTGTAATTTGTGAGTTATACGTATATGGAGATAATTGTTTTCTTCTCTCCTACTGCAGCTTTTAGCACTTCCACATGTTGCAACACTGGTTACAGTTAAATTAATTACAGTTAAAACAAAGCTGAATTTCATTTTTCCTTACACTAATAACATTTCCTAAAACAATTTCTAAGCAATTTTCAGAAATAATAATAAAAAGAAATGAAATGAAATGAAAGAAAACGTGCTAATTTAGACACGAGCTAACCAACATAACTGAAGTTGTGTGATCTCATGCTTCACCTTTACTCTTTACTCATTTCATGCCTCTTTACTCGTCTTGTACTCTATAGTTGTATATAATTGCCAGGATTATAGTATGTTAAATAAACGGAAAAAAGCACGTCATTACTTTTTGCGCCATCTGTCAGCCAATCAGCCCAATGTCTATTCTGTGATGTAAATAAGGGTGAAGGTTCACACATCAATACTTGTGATTCAGGTGCAAAATCAGTCCGACAGAAATCTACAAACATCATCTCCCCCTTGCTGCTTCAGATACTGGAGATTCATAGATTTAAGCAAATAAAGAAGATGTTACCCTCTCTTGGTATTTAATCTCGTAGTCAAGGATGACCCCGTTGGGTTTCTCAGGAGGCAGCCATGACAGGCTGAGTGTGTCTGAGGTGGAGCGCATCAGGTGGACCGTTGGCACGGCTGAAGGTGCTGCGAGAGAGTCAGAGAAGCCTGTCAAGAAGTGCTGTACAAATGCTGCCTCATTTGTCCTCACTTTAAATTCAGTCACTGTTCTGTCTTTTAAGTTCAGCACATTACAGCAGAATTGTTCTAAAATCTTCAACCTGAACGGTTTTAGAAAAACGTTTTCACCTTGACTGATGGGCAGTTCATTGATTAGTGAGGCCTGACTCAACTGACAGCCATTGTTCGGGGTCCATAAACTGCAGTGGGGTGGATTAAGTGCTGGTTAGCTGGGAGAGTGACTACAGTCTGTGAAAGGTGCTGGGACTTTCGGGTGATGATGACGCTGCAAACATTCAAAGGTCCCATTCAGCTGTGTAATAAAACAGCCCGGTTGTCAGTGTGCTGAGTGCTGACAGCAGAAATATGAAGAATAAGTCATGTTTTATCAGCCATTCTCGTGCTCAAAAACGCTGCACTCAAACACTTCACCCTTGTCTGTTGCTCTTCATTCTCTTGAGTTTGTTTATTGTGTTCAAGCTCCGGATACAAAGAAATGACTGAAGACGCTCATTGATATTGAGACATCCGTGGGATGGACGAACAAACCAGCTTCACTGTGACGTTAACTGGTATTGATCAGACAGGCATTAGGAATTAGCTTGGTTCAAAGCCACAGACAGATCTGCTACTGACCAGCTTGGTTGGTGGTTATGTTGACCGTGGAGTATCTGGGTGAGGTGGGATTCTTCCCGGAGACACCGTTGACAGCCTGCACCTCAAAGCTGTAGCGGGTGTGAGCCTGGAGGTTCCTCACCACCACCTTCCTCTGCCTCAGCCCCAGCCTCCGCGGCGCGATGTCCACGTTGTCGTCGCAGCGTGTACAGGGGCTCCGGTCGCGCAGGCATTTCTTACACACCACGTTATACACCAAGTCATTACGCCCCCCGGTGTCATCAGGCTCGTCCCATTCCATGGACAGCGAGGTTTCGTTAACGCTGGATATAACGTTGCGAGGTGCTGAGGGGATAGCTACACAAACACATATGGGCAGTCAGGTGGTGTTCATTGTACAGAACATGAATAAATACATCAGAATCCTTTATGAATCGTTCAGATCGCCACACGCGCAGGCCGGGAATCAATAAATCAGCTTATTCGGAAACACATGGATAAATATAACTGATTATGCACAGGCAGAGCCCCACTCTCCATCGCTAAGTAATGCTCCTTATACCCATAACACACTCCCATGCAGCTCTACACTGTGACCCACGTCCATTTCTATGCGTGGCACCTCTCGGTGCTCATGGCTAATTCTCTCTGACAGAAACTCATGTTCTCATACTCCCGTAACGCAGCTGCAACGTGTTTCAATAAGCAGCGCTCCGTTTTGAATGATGGCTGCTTGAAACCTGGATAAAGTAAGATAAGTGCACAGGAAGGCAACAAAGATTGGTTTCGCAAATGTGCTTTTCATCCAATTACAGCGACGAAGAGAAGGAATCCCTCTTTTCAGAGAGAGAGAGAGAGACTCAACAGACTGAGTGCAGTTTCTTAGTTGGCTTGTCCCGAGATGCTTTTCATTCGTCCTGTCCTTTCTAGGCGGAGATAGTTCCGACTCAAGGTTCTTCTAATTGGACACCCGACTAAAACACACGCTGAGCCCCAAGCTGCCGCCCATCGAATGCTTGAGCCTCGCTTTTGCAACACACCGCTTCCACCTCAAAGCACAGGCTGCTGGCATGAGCTCCGGCAGACCACAGGGACAAAACTGTCACGCCTGTGTGTTTGTGTGTTCAGTCTGAGTTGGCACTCGAGTGTGTGTGTGTGTGTGTGTGGTCACTGTCAGAGTCCACAGTGTTCCTGTGACGAGGATCTGGGGAAGACAGTTGCGGACTGTGTGTGTCATTTAACGTGGCGAAAGGCCCCTGGGGGGTGATTTTACGCGGTCAAGGCAGCACATGTCGCTTTCCATCAGCACGAGGGCTGGGACCGCTCTCAGAAGCCTGTCTGAGCAGAACAAGCCCGCACTCAGCACCAGACCATGCTTGTTACCACCAGACGCTCAATTTCCAGTTGAAATACTGACTGAAGCTGCAAATTTGTCATTTTAACCACAACAGGAAGAAGGCAGCACTGAATCCATTACTGGAGAATTCTTCATTTGTCCGTGGTAAATGACTCACTGGTGCAAGCCGAGTCGGGCGGGTCGCTGTCAGCGCGGTAGAACCCGCTCTGGCAGGGACAAATGCTGGCTCCTCGGGCGCTGGTGCGACTGTTGGATGGGCAGGTAACACAGGACCCGTCTCCGAATTTGGATTTGAAAGTCCCAGGGAAGCAAGCTGGATGACAGGAAGAGGAAAAGAATTTATGAGACAGACCAAGAGCCAGCAAGTGTGCGAGCAGACAGTCAGTTATCTTCACATTTGCATCTGCTCTGTCATATTCACACTCTGTTACGTTTATCTGCCTAAAAAAGTAAATCGTTCTGCCAACAAGGTTTTATGTTGAAGAGGAGGAAAAGGACGAAGCAGATGAAGATAGACTGCCGACAGGAGATTGCTGTTGTCAGACAAACCGGGACGGAGAAGGCTTCTGAGGAGGGGATATATCCTCCACCTATCAATCAGTGTCTGCTCAGTCCTCAGCGCTCCAAACCACACCACTGAATACAAACAAGGCCTCCAATGCACGCAGAGCAGCTCCATAATAAGCCAATCAATCATTGCGCAAGAACAAACATCGGCCCAGACATAAATTAACTGAGACGACTTATTAGGAAAATACATCAACAAGGGTCATTTCAGATGATGTCCAAGTGATTCATTTGAATTCCAGAGAGCCCTGCTGAAGTCTGGCTGATATTGAGTCATACGGATAAAGCAGCATAAGCCTGGACTAAAGAGGGATTCAGATAAAGGGGATTAGTAGCAAAAGATCTGGATATATCGGCCTCCAGAGCCCCTGGTTTTACTGTTTGCCACATTCCTAAGTGGTAATGTAAAAGTGGGGTCTCTGGCAAACATCTGTCCTGTCAGCGTAAGGACTCGTAAAACGCACCAGTGGGAGAGCGAGTGATTAACTGGTTGGGCTAAGTGGTCTTTCGGTTTGAACTCAGGTTCCAGCCTGATTCCCAGCAATGGCTCTTCTAGGCAAATCGCTGCAGCTATTAGCGCCAATGCTTTAAAACTGTGAAGTAAAACGCCAGAAGATGAGTTACAATGTGATTTTTTTTCCTGTCCTGGTAGACCTTTAAGTTCTGCGCTCATTTATCTGCTTTATTTTCCTTCTATTATACATGATTTCCTCCTATTTGTTTTCATTTCCTCGCGTTGTTCCAGAAGGTGCTGAATCACTCGACTGTCTGGATTTAATCCATTAGCCTCTTAGGAAGGCACAATGATTTCCTTATTTTTGCTGCACTAATGTTTCCCTTTTCTCCTCGATCCCCCCCATCCACC